>JANHFL010003662.1:4579-17246 GCA_032468155.1 Oxyrhabdium leporinum | reverse complement strand
TTTTGTCTTGTAGATAAGCTGGCACCAAAATATCTGCTGGGGCTGAGTTTCTGTGTCCCTTAAGATTTCTATTTCTCTTTTAGGGGAAATATCCTGCCTTTTTAATATTTCCTAGAATATTTCATTCTTCTAGGGGAGGGGTGGGTGCTAACTTTCTACACCACCAACAGTCTAGGGGAATAAATCCTAAGAATGTTATTTGTTAAACTAATACGCATTATTTATTTTTAATTTAAATATTGCTTTGGGAAGATATTTTAAAATCTGCTTTTCCAAATAAGAAGGCAAATGAAAAACAGGCATCTCAGTATTCTAACAGAAACGCTGTGGTAATCAGAATTTAGCTAAAATTAACTGTGAAAATACCCATTAGTGTTTAACATCTGTGAAGCCTTTTTAAAACCAACACAAATGGGAAACCACCTGAGATAGGAACAGAATGAAAAGATAGCTCACACAGCGGTAGGGAGATAAAATTTTCTTGGTTTGGAGTCCAGATGCCCAGCACACAACGAAGTTCTAATTTTCATTAATATTCTACTGAAGTTCAATTTCGGAATCTAGAAATGTTGGCATCCTGGAGATATTTTTCAAGGCTACCTTTGGATTCCACAGTCAATGTAAAGCTACTTCGCATCCTGAGAAGAAAATTAGAATGTTTCTCCAAGTATTCCTTTCTACCATCTCTACATTCACTGGACAGATAAATGTCAAAAGACGTGACTTGTAAGAGTGATGCCACAGCATATTCCGCTGACATGTTCACTGAAGATATTGATGATAGAGTATTAACAGCCTCCCTCGTTCCAGGGAAAAAGCGAAAAGTATACAGTACATGCAATTGCTAACGCAAATGCATGATTCAAATGAACTATGAGCTAGATAGATGTATGGCCTTTATAAACCAAAGATAAGAGCATGATAAATGCATCCATATCCAGCTTGCAAGTGTCATTAAAGGTAAAAGCACTAAACAAGTTCCAGTATCAAAATAATATCACAGCAGGAGGTCTGGATCACCTCAAGCCACTATTTACACAAAATCACGAGCTAAAGTCCAGGTCATTTTAAACCACGACTGCCAGCTGTGAACTTCTGAATTAAAACTTTCCTACTATCAAAACATCCAATTTATACAATCCAGTCAAGTCTACAATCTGAATAGGCATGAAACCCTTGAAGGCTTTACATGAGGCCTCTGAAGACTTTCAGATTCTACTTTTGATATGACATGAAAGAAAACCTTTTAAATGTCTAAACAGGAAAATAGTAACACTGTATTAACTAGATTTATTTATTTTTATTAAATATAAATGAAACTGAACTTAATTTCTGTCCTGGCCCCAACCACTTTCTTTGAAATATAGTCCATCATCCATTAAGACACTTGTACACCCCATACTTTGAAGGAGTAAAAGGTGATGGCATTGATAGAACCTCCTAGAACCGTGATGGTGAACCTATGGCACGTGTGCTAGAAGTGGCACGCAGAGTCCTCTCTCTGGGCACGCGAGCTGTCGCTCCAGTTCAGGTGCGCACGCGTGCCTACTGCCGGCCAGCTGGTCTTCATGTCTCTGCCGCGCATGCATGGGGGCAGGGCACACATCTGGGGGTCATGTGTACATGTGCAGGGCATGTGTACACGCATGGGGCACATGCATGGGGCACATGTGCATGTTGCATTTTGGGGATGCGTGCACGTGCGATTTGGGTACTTGGTGCCGAAAAGGTTAGCCATCACTGTCCTGGAAGAATAAGATAAGAAAAAACATCTGTCTGAGCTGTCTCCACCAGTAAAAATTAACCCCTTAGACCAGGGACGTCAAACTCAAGGCCTGGGGGCCGCATCTGGCCTGCAGAGTGCTTAGATCTGGCCCGTGGGGCCGCCCTGAAAACAGTGAACGACTGGCCCGCAGTGACTCTGCCAGCGAAAACGGAGGTCGGGAGGACTATGCGCAGCCTTCGCGACCTCCATTTTCAGTTGTGACGGCCTCCTGCAGCCCTCTGCCAGCAAAAACATAGCTTGGGAGGGCCGCATGTGGCCACACCTACTCTGGCCACACCCACCCAGCCCCCAGAGGTGAAACACAACCCTGATGCATCCCTCAATGAAACTGAGTTTGACACCCCTGCCTTAGACAGAAGGAGTTAAAAAATACAAAGTCTTGGAAAGGAACGGAGAGTGAAAAAATGAGAATTAAGAAACCTAACAAAGAAGGTGAGAACATCAGAACATTGCTACATCCTAAGAACCCACCCCAATAACACATAGAAATTCACCACCTTAAAACTGCTATCAATTTGAGATGAGAAACTGTTTAAAAACTAGATTAGGGTTTGCCTCCCGTGCACTCAATCCATTTGTCTTTGTATAGAAAAAAAGAAAACCCAACCTTTAGAAGAGCAGGAGACGGAATGGCAGGGAAAGAGCGACATTAGAAAGTATACTTGGCTGTGTACCAACTGGAGCCTCTAACAGCAGCTCCTTAGCTCCAGCCACATACCATGCCTTCCAGACAAAACATTCCTTTCTTTGAGCCTGTTTCTGGCATAAAGGGCTATTTATGTCTGATTGCAAAAACTGCTGTAGAGCAGAGCAGGGCCCACACCCTGTGCTTGACTTTGCAGCCTGAAGTCTCCAGACCAGTTTATAGCAGCCCAGAAGTCATTTTGGTAACAAAAGCAAAATTAGTATAGAACCAGCAGCTACAGAGAAATAGCCAATGGAGGACAGAGACTCCATCTACTTCCATTCTGTGCTTTAACGGAAGCACTTAACATCATTACTAGGAAATTTAATGAACTTGTTTGCTCATAACATTAAGCCATGGCTTGGCTTTAACTCCATGTGAAGTGTATATCCATCCCAAGAAGAAAACAGAAATATATCACAATGTAAAGTCACTACTTATGAACATTAGATTATGATGAATACTGAATACTGATCCTGGATTATTGGTTGCTTGCTGATGTGTCCCAAACATTTCTTTTTCAGACTGACAGAAAATATAGAGATTTCAATAAAGAAACCATGGCTAATTTGCTCATATGCGAGTGTTCTGACTTGCTCCTGGCTGAATTAACAAACTATGATTTAAACAACCCAATATGTGTTGTTCATGCAAATATAGTACAGGATAAGACTGTTAACATCCTAACCTTATACTTTACAGTCAAACCAGTTTTACTGTTATTTAATAGACATTTGAAGTCAGGATTGGGAATCTAAATCAGGCTGGTTCTTGGATTAAAGATCATTCAGGAATACCAGAACTATAATTCAGAGTGGGGGGTAAAAAATAATAAAAGAAAGATGTGGCTACCACTTCCAATGTTACTCTATGAATGAGTTTAAAATCTCATCAGGAATCAAGTGCAACACAAGGAGTTTATTTTTTTTAGTATGTTGTGTAAAGAAGCTATTGTAGTTTAATTAGCTTATAGTTTGGTGTGATGCATGAGCTAACACAGTGGTCTTCAACCTGTGGTCTGCGGATCCCTGGGAGTCCCCATTGTCATCACAGAGGGTCTGAGAAGGCTTGAAGAAATGTTACGATTTAAATCTTGAGTTAAGTCTTGAGGGGCCATGCCCACGATCCCTAGCGACAAAAAGTATTTATAGGGGTTCTGTGGTGAAATAAAGGTTGAGAACCACTGCCCTAATTCATTACCATTCACTTAACTGTAGGTATTATATGAACACACATCGCAGCCACTTTTACTGAAAAAATGGACAATAATACAATATAAGAGGGAGAGCCAGTAGTGATTAAGGCACCAGGCTATAAACAGGAGATTGTGAATTTTAGTCCTGCCTTACCCATAAAACCAGTGTGGTGCCCTTGAGCCAGTCCTTCTGTTAGCCCTAGGAAGAAGCAGGCAATGGCAAACCATTTCCAAAAATGTTGCTAAGAAAAGTGCTAAATATAAGTTAACATTGTTTTCTTTGCTTTGAGGCGCAAAGGAAGTAAAATTCTAGGTTTTTAAAAATGGGAAAAGGTACCAAATACCAGAGATTCATTATCTCTTTTTGTCATGGAAAGAAGGTTGTAAAGCATCAGAAACTATTGATGTCTGCAGGATGTTTTCAGAGATCAGAAAATATCAAATTGTGCAGTCAGAAATTGAGTTGCCCAATTTAAGGAAAGAAGTCATTAGGAGGTCCCCATTTTTTGCATTGTCCACCAATCCAGAAAATGTTGCCTGGATCAAGGACGCTGTCATGGAGGACTGCCATGGAACTTTTAAAAAAGTGTGTTTTAGAAGGTATCAGCACCATCTGATGTTCTCAGACTTTTACACAAAGATATGGAATGGAGGAAGGTCAGTTGTTGAAAAGTGCCCAAGTGATTGGAACCAGAAATGAAAAACAACAGGGCGAAATACAGCAAGCTCCTTTGGAAAAGATTAAAGAATTGGGAGAAGATTTTTATAGACAGAATAGGCGAAATTCCTTTCCATATTGCGACTCTGAAACAAAAACTCAATCCATCCAGGGGTACCATAAATTGGAAGGAGATCCTGTGAGGGCTAAAAGTGTCACTTTGATTGGCAAGAAGCAGAGCTGCTGTTTTATGAGATGGATTGTCCGTTTGGTACAAGAAGCCACAATCACTGTCCAGTATTACAAGCAATTTGCTTCAAGAACTAGGCTTTGTTCAAAAAAAAACCAACATCCTGGAAAGTTGCACAGTCTGCAACATGACAATGCCAGGGTCCATACTGCTCATTACATAAACTAAATTAGTCCTTTATTTTTTCCCAATAACAACCCTATGAGAGAGTGCTGACCTAAGAAAGAACCACTAGTCACCCAGTGGCTGAAGGTAGACTTGAACTAGGCTCCTCCTAGTTCTGGTCCAACAGCTTAATCAACACACCACGGTGGCTCTGATTTCTATAACCTGAAGCAAGCAGCCTCCTCAAATATTGAATATATCTCCTACCTGTTGAATTGACTATCCATAATTTTAAAGAGCCTTTAATGGCCAAACCTTAATGGTTCTGCTTCACCAAATTCCCTGACCATACAGGTTTCTTAATCCTTAAGTTTATATTTTACATTGCAATTCAAATATCGCTCATTGAAAATATGTTTTTCAAAACTGTTTTTATCTATACACATGGAGTTCTAAGGAATTAATAAGTGAAAACTAACTTCTTAAAGTAATTGGCTATTTCGCTCTGATGGAATTCCAGGCATCGCCAACCTTCCTCCCACAATTGCTGGAAGGAAATAGGGTTAGAGGAAAAAAAGAGAGAATTGAATCATGCAGAACTAAGTAACATAGCAAGAGCAGCTGAGTATCCCTTCAGGAATAAGTGTTGTGATGTTTCTTCATGTAATCCATGCAGAGAAAATCCCCAGGCATATTTATTCAAAAGAAATCCAGTGACTTCAACAACTTATTCTCAGACAAATGTAAACCGTATTGCAACTTCGTTATTGTACAGATGGCAAAGTACGATAGCAAGAGTGAAGGGGAGTTGTAAAACTGGCATATTAATTAAGATCAAAGACACTGTATACGTTAGGAATAGACGGTACGAAAAGCAAAGAACAGCTCCAATAATAAAATACCACAGCAAAGACATTACTAAACTATTTTGAATTCCATTAAAAACAGCTATATATATTCAATTAAAAACATCAAAGCTATAGATGTGACAAACAAAATACCATTACAAAACAATCTTACATTTAATACAGCTTCAAGGAATAGAATAAAGAAGATAACAAAACAATTTAGCATAATAACTTTGAAAAATGTTTTGACTATTGAAAAAAACGAGGAGCATGAATGGTTTTAAGTAAGAAACCTCTGAAATTTGATCTCTTTTAAGCTTGGCTACCCAACAATGATCCTATTCCCTTCTAGTACACTGTACAGTTAGTCCTGACATACAACACTTCATTCAGTGACCATTCAAAGTTACAACGGCACTGAAAAAAGTAACTTATGACCGTTTTTCAGTTACGACATTTGCAGCATACCCATGATCATGTGATCAAAATTCAGATGCTTGGCAACTGGTTCATACTTATGACCGTTGCTGTGTCCCAAGGTCACATGATCACCTTTTGCAACCTTCTGACAAGCAAATTCAATGGGGAAGCCAGATTCACTTAACAATCGGGTTACTAACTTACCAACTGCAGCGATTCACTTAACAACTGAGGCGAGAAAGGTCAAAAAGTGGGGCAAAACTCATTTAACAGAAATGTTGGGCTCAATTGTGGTCATAAGTCGAGAACTACCTGTACATGCACAGCATACTAAATGTACTCTTTCCCAACAGACATGCTGGATTTCAAATTTCCATAATTTCAAAATAGCATTTTCAAATAACTACGCTGGCTGAGATTACAGGATTGAACATGCCACCATTTGGATGCGGATACAAAACTAGAAAATGCTAAAAGAAAAGTAGCCGGCTCTCAAATCATGTAACTCAAGGTAAATGCACTCAGTTGTCTTCAGGGAGGTTTCCAAACAGAACTGGAATGAAACACAAAAGAGCTGGGTGACCTCCCGGCTTAGTCATGACATATTTGACCTAAAACCCAGCAATTTTGCTTGCTGAAAAGTTTACATGCTATGCCGCAACTTGGAGTTTGTCCTAGTATACATGCAAGGTACATTGTTTAACTAAAGCTTGTTGGCATGGGGATAGTATTTGCAGAACAAAATTATCCTATTATTTCCAGGAATATAGTTGTCCAGACCTTAAATGACAAGATCTCCTGTTGAGAAACTGCTTCTCGGAATATTACTGATCATAGTGACACGACTAGATATATTGATCTATGGTGAGGAAACAAATTTAGTAATTAAAACAGAGTTAATTCCAAAAGATCATAGATTTATCAGACTTTTCAGGGCACGTTCCAGATGTCTGAACAACAGGCTGGTAATTTTGGGAATTGTAAACCCCACAAATCTGGAATGTGTTAGAGTCTTCTGTTCACTAACGATAAAGTTAAAATCTAAATGTAATACGGATAGTCCTCAAACACAACTAAGCCCAACATTTCTGTTGTTAAGCGAGACATTTGTTGAGTGAGTTTTGCCCTATTTTACGACCTCTCCCTGCCACAGTTGTTAAGTGAATCACTGCAGTTGATAAGTTAGTAACCCGGCTGCTAAGTGAATCTGGCTTCCCCATTGATTTTGCGGATCAGAAGGTTGCAAAAAGTGATCATATAACCCTGGAATGCTGCAACAGTCATAAGCATGAGTCAGTTGCCAAGCATCTGAATTTTTATCACATGATCATGGGGATGCTGCAAAGGTTGTAACTATGAAAAATGGCCACAGGTCACCTTTTTCAGTGGCGCTGTAACTTTGAACAGTCACTAAATGAGCTGTTATAAGTCAACGACTGCCTGTATTTACTCTAAAGCAGTGGTACCCCAGCTCTGCTTGAAAAGTATTAGAAATAGTAGAAAGGCAACGGCTGTTCTAGAGCCAGAAATGTCATGCAAAAAACATCTCTGCTCTCTATATTTAAGGGCTGCAGCTGCTGGATTTTGGAACCATTAATAGCAATGAATTGAGAAAACTTTCAAACCCGGGAAGCAGTTACCATTTCTATTTCGCCATTTTTGACCATTCTAAATTAGCTTTGTCACAATCATTCATATAACATTCCTTTCAGAGCACTGATATCAAAAGATTTTCCCGCAAGTGAACTTTAAAATACAAGCCTAACACAATGCAGGTCAAATAGTGAGCAGTGCTGAAAGATCGACAAGTGAAGATCAGTTGTTTTGCTTTGTTCTGGGGATAAATGAACAGTGTGAAAGGGAGGATTGACAAACTTCCCTGAACAACCTCCTACAGTAGCTTTCACCACCTAAAGACTTACCTATGTGTCAGGTAGTCCATGGCTTAAAACAATTCGTTTAGTGACTGTTCACAGTTACAACGGCACAGTGAAAATGGCACTTCTCACAAGCAAAGTCTATGGGGAAGCCAAATTCACTTAACAACCGATTACTAACTTATCAATTGCAGTGATTTACTTAACAACTGTTAAGGTAGGTCCTAAAATAGGGCAAAACTCACTTAACAGAATTTTTTGACTCAATTGTGGTCATAAGTCGAGGACTACCTGCATTTTCCTTCTCTCCCCCCCCCAATCCCCAGCCAGAGTGGCCCTTCTGGATAAGGAAGATGGAAGTTTATAAAGGACACTGGGATGGCAAGACTGAATAAACTTTACCCACCGATTCCCAATATAGACAACGAATGGTATGGGGTGGGGGCAGGGGACAGGTAATCACTTTGGGAAAAGTTTCTAGAAGAAAACCAGAAGATAACACATAAGGGAGTCATAACATAATAATAAATAAAGTAGCATTGAGAAAGTCAGTTAATTCCTATCAAAAAGACTGGCTTAAATTATTGGGTAGCTGAACATTACATTGAAATTGTTACATGATTTTATAATGCTTAGATTTATAATCTAACCATGAAATTTAGTGCCCCCTCTTCCTTGGGCTTCTTGTAACACCACGCCTGTTTTGGTGCTAGAATCAAGTGGAAGGCCATGGTCTGAAGTGGTATTAAACAACCTGCTTATGAAAGTTAGTTCTCTCACAGCCAAAAGAAAACATCCTGGTATCAGATCCGTCCATTTCCAAAGAAAACTGGGCTTCCTGCCCAGAGAAGGCCATCCAGCCTGTTGCATAACCCAGGTGGCAGAAAGAAGTGGAAGAATTTAGGATTCTCACTACACAGCATTATAAATAACAGGAGTCATCAAAATAATTATCAGTTTCCCTTCTCCTTATCTTGCTCTACCTCCTCCTCATACAGTTTATGTTTTCTCGATTTATTGTTTAATTTTGACTGTTCTGTACTATACAGCAGTCTGTATAGCAGACACATAAGCAATCGCTGGAATTCTGTACTATAGAAAAATGTACCTTTTCTACAGTAATACATTTTTGGATGTCTGTGTGCCTGCCAGGGAGAAGTCTGATATCATAAAAGAAAAACAAAATCTTCATATAAATCCTATTAACCGACTGTGATTACTTTTACACAAAGGAGAAGATAGGAGAACAGGTCTGATCTAAAAGTTATGAAACACAATCGTACAAGGTTGTTTGCTATTAAACTTTCAGTGAATGGAAGAGAAAGGCAAGCATGCTTACATATATTACTAGCACTATATATTCTGGGAAAGCAGCTAATAAAGAAATTATCTTTACATTCTTTTATGGACAATTAATACTTAAGATTGGAACTAGATTATAATTCTATGTTTAACTATAGAATGATATCCCTATATTCCTCTTTATCTCTAGCTTTTACAGTACATTCTGATCTTTGCTTCTCATTTAAACTGCCCTACCAAACTCGTGACATGTACCTTTCATATAAAAAAAACTCCTGCCTTTTCCCCAAAGGGATTATTGACATTTAAAAATTCTTACTTAGTGCATGAAAATGGTCATGGCTCCTAAAACTGCAGGACAAGTTCATCACTCATGATTTAATCAGGAAAAATTAACACTTGGTCATTGCAAACCAGCCAACATAATTGGAACTCTGCTATAAAAAGTACTTCACAAGTGGTTTGTACAGCTTAACTGGACTTATCTCAAGAAACAAACTTTCTGACGCTATTTTAAGTAGGCTGTCAGGTTGTAAATTCATTATTCAATGGCACTGTAGAGATTAAGGCCCGTTTCAATGTCATCAGGACTGACAAATTGGCTCGCAGGAAAGGTTGTTACACCTCTTAAATTGAAAATGACATGCTGTAGATTGAGATGTTGACAGGTCTTGAACACAAGCAAGGGTCCAACGTATCCATTACTATTGGAGTATCTTGGAGAACTCGCTGTCCATCTGTGTACATTTTACTGTTTCAAGCTGTGGCAACACAAAGAAATACGAAGAAAACAGCTGCCTATCTGTAGCTTATTTCCAAAGACACACACAAAAATCTAAGCACCCTTTTTATTTTTCATCTCAAGCTTTTATCTGTAGGTGGATTCATGAGTGCGGAGAAGTGCACAAGTTCTATAAAGAATCCTAGTAATCATACAAATTATACATTCATAAATGGATAGAATGAAATAAATGGAAGCACTGAAATTATATATGTAACTATTGCAAGAATCATGAAGAATAATTACATAAAATTTGGCACTGGGTATAATTATAACCTGTTCTTTAAAGTGGCTTTCCTAATTTTCGCATTCTCTATTTAAACACTCCTGAGATTAAGAGAAGGCGCCTTTAAAAGCTCACTTTTACTCAGTGTACATCTCATGAAGAGGGTTATCATCCTTAATGACATACAGCTCATGTTGCCAATTTTGGAAATAACATATTTTAGGTGTATGTTTATGAATAAAGAACATTTTTTTTTCTCTATAAATGGACAGAAATAAGTATTTTCCCTTTGCAATTTAGCCTTTAAAATCTGAAATAACCAGTTTTGAAGATTTTAAAATGACATCTAAATATTTGGAATATACCCTAGGTCACTCTTATATAACTCACATAAAATACTGTAAGGCGTTTCAGTCACTTTGCCAGTGCAAGACAGTTTAGTATCTCAATCACTGTTAAACATGATTTTATAGACAATTCCTTTTCCTCACAAGCTAACTACCACACAGATGTCTGGCCTCATCGATTAGTATGGAGACGAAGAGAGCTTCCGTTAGTTGCCAAAGGCAACCAAGCCACCGAAAAACTTTTATAATGTATAAACTAATTTTAAATTGTTTAATAATTTAATACCAAAGACTCCCTCTTAAGAATTCAAATTACGGAATTTCTTTTGCATAAACAGTTGGCTGTAAAGGAAAGAAATCACCAGCATGCTTATGTTCTGGAATTCTGTAATATTATGATTAGTCATGCAGGCTGGAAACAGAACAGACTTCTCCAGTTCACAGTGTTTCTTTTCTACTCTTGCTGGTTTCCAAAACATCATAGTCCAACTGTTAATTTGAGGCCAGTATCAGGCTGGATAACCACAAAAGCGATCTAACTAGTTCTAAGTGCTGGGTTGATCCCTTTTAATGAAGTTCCTTTCATCTCCTCCACAGGAAAAATGCCACCATAACTTTTTCTTTTAAAATATTCAAGGGATAACTGAGTGTACTTTATTGTATGCTTTTTATCATCTCTTTTGAAATGTGTGTAAACGTTGTTTATATCTATGTGCCTGCTGATGGCTGATTTATCTGAATGCCAAGCTTCCAGGAATTCCCTAGTGTTTTTGGATTTGGCTTAGTCTAGGATACTTAAGAGTTTCCTAATTGAAGCTATGGTCAAGTCTATTCTCAACTTGTCATTTTTAATCTTTGTTGAAACTATTTTCCATCCATCTGTGCAGTTTACTGAAGATTTGTAGCTGATATGGGCATGCTGTCATAAACATTCATATAGAAAGCATAGTTTTTCCTTAGGAGTTTGCCTACATGCAATTTTATTCAATTTGTGTGCTTTCTGAAGCGTTTGATGCCCACATGTGATACCAAGGAAATATATGTAGCTCAGGGTAGAATTATGGAGCATATGTGTTGCATTCAGACAGGCTTCGAGTGAAACCCTGGCATCTTTAGCAGGTGACATCTGAGATGACCGAGAAAGATACCCAATACTTTGGAACCTCACTACAAAAGAGCTACTAGAACTAAATATTTGACAGATCCTTTGGGTGATTTGCTGTTGATGAAATAAATATTTGACTCAATTATTTAACAATAAAAAAAGGAAATTCTTGGACGCATCATGTTTTAGAGGTCAAAACATATTCTAGAGTTCTGAGTGGCAGATGTTTCAATTCCTATGTATAAAAAATAGTTATCCCATGAGCTTGAAGTATACATTTTTCATGGGTGGATGGTCCACTCCAAATGGGTGTGTTAACATATGCCTACAAAGAACTGCATTTTAAGATAGTTATTTTTAGCCTCTATAAAATAATCAGGTGGGAAGATTAGGAACTAACCATCTAAAAACATCTCTCCTCCACATTCCAGGGAAAACAAAAAGCAGAAATCTTGGAGCTCATTTTGACTTCTTCTGCCATCACTGGGGTGCTAGACTAGACTAGGCGAGACACATTCCATCATGCAATAGTGTTGGCAGATCTCCAGAAAAAAATTAAGACACACACAATGTTTCTACCTTTCAGGTAATAGGGTTGCTTCACAACAGGAATGCAATTCTCCTTTTAAGTGTACATTTCCTCTTGCGCTATTTTAGATGTGCACTTTTCCTGTGCTGGTCATTTTCTTTTTCTTATTACAAAATAAAGATAGTGGGTGGAAGATGTTTTATAAAAGCTTACCCATGTTGTGAGTAGACAATTGCAAGACAACTGAAGAATGCACGTGACTCATCATCAGGATGGAAGCATTGTTTATTTTGTCATATGTGTAGGATTTTTAAAAGAACGTACCAATACTATTCTATAAATAGGACCGTTTTTTTTAAAAAAAATCTTCCATTTTTGTTTCAGACCATGTAACACACTAGCAAAATAGGACTGAAAAAAAAATGGTTCCATTTAATTAACAGTAACAGTCCAGAATTATTAGCGTCTTGATAAAATAAAGCGACCCATGGCATTGGACCAGGATATCTGCAGGACCGTATTGTCTTTACAAACTCCCAACGTCCTGTGCGGT
>JANHFL010003661.1:89948-100235 GCA_032468155.1 Oxyrhabdium leporinum | reverse complement strand
GTATTGCTTATAAGCTGTAAACCGCCCCGAGTCTTTGGAATGGGGCGGTATATAAATGTAAAAATAAATAAATAAAATAAAATATTTTATAGGAGCATCACTAACACACTCGCAAATTTTAAATGTTTTCATTAATACCCCAATGGTTGCCTATTTTCTGCCCCTTGCTACTATGGTCAGTACAATCCCTAAATTTTCCCTCCGAAGATTTCTTAAAATATAATTTCCAAACTGTGTGCATTAAAACCTAATGTTTTCAATAACTAAACAACTTCCTTTGTAAAAGTAATCATTTTCTGCTTTGTTGGCTGTGGGTTTTCTCTTTTTAAGCATCTGCTGAGTAACTTTTCTATGACAGGGCCTCCTGTACCTTGTCAAGATACTACCAGACCATTTTACAGGAGCCTGTTGCTGCATTTTTCTGTGATTCACTACTCCAGGAAACTTCCTTTCAAATGAGTCATGCTCAGAAATATGAGTCATGCTCAGAAATGCAGGAAGGAGTGGGTTTGTGATTTATCCCCCCACCCCCCTTTTTTTTACATTCTAAAAGCAAAGCACCTAAATTGTCAGGAAAAAGGTGCCTCCCACTTTAATTCCTGGATATAATCTGTTTTAGGAATTAGAAACATTTTACATATAGAAATGTGTGCAAAACAACTGCTACTGTTGGTATTTACCAGATGGCTTAGATTTCAACTGCCATTAACTTCCCAAAGGTCAGGTAATTTGGGAAATTAGGAATCTTAAAGTCCAAAGACAGATGGATAAGATTAGTTTGAAAATTCAGGCTTGAACATATTCAGCATATGAGGTCAAAGAAAGACTTGGGGACGTTGTTCAGTCATCATGCTAAAACATGATTTACTAAATAAGCTACCATTTGCTGGGTTTGCAGAGTATGCTAAACCAGAAATCATGGTTTATAAATGAACTCCTGTATTAATACTGTTAGACAAAGCCTGCCAGTCCTTAAAATATTATGAAAATGGCCCAAATTTGATAACACAGCAAAGTTTTAGAAGATCTGAACTTCTGTAGATTGTTGGAGCTCAGTTGTTTCATTTTAAAATCAAAATCATTGCAAAATGTATTTTAATTTGAGGGACTGAGCAATTTATCTGATACTTCTTAAAGACCCTGGTCAAAATTCCCACTGGTAATATCCCCACGCATATCTATGCCTACTCATTCCTGGGTACTTAGTCTCCTGTCCTTCCCCAGTCTCAAATCCGAGGCACACAGAACGCTGTTACATTCCCACCAAAGTGGTGCCTATTTATCTACTCACATTCAAATGCTATTGAACTGCTAGGTGGGAAGGACCTGGGGCAAGTAACGGGAGCTCACCCCATCATGCAATGCTCAAATTTCGAACCTGAGCTGTCAGTTTTACAGTTGATAAACTCAGCGTCTTTAAGCAAATAGCCAGTGTGTAGCCTTTTCAGGAACCATAACCTGAAAAAATAGTCCTTTACTTAAGCTGGATAAAAGTCAATAGTACAAAGCAGTTTTTCATTAAAGGCCTCTACTGCTCTGTAAGTTGAGAAGAAAGGTTGGATTTCCTCCAAGAATATTCAGAAACAGCAAAATTGCTGAAATGGAACAAGATAATCTCACCAGACATGTTCATAAGCCTATGTTTGTGGCAACAATAAGAGGTTTGAGTATCTGATACCAGTGTGTTGCTATGTTTTAAATGGGTTTTTGTTACAAGCAACTCACCTCTTCGGCACTGAGTCAGTTTTTGGCTATTTTTCTACCCACCAAATTTCAGTGTTTTTGACTAATGACACCTGCAAGAAGGCTGTTGTATATTGTAAACCCCTTCTCACTCCTTAAGCAGCTGTCACAGACATTAGGTAAGAAAATCTAGCAGAGGGATGAACCAAAACTCAGAGTAAGCACATATTCTTTGAGAAGTAATAAGAAAGATCTTAGCAAGTAATCAAGTTCATTAGCATTTTTCATTAGGCTGGGAACATAGTGATTAAAAATGCTTTTAAGAGTAAAAGGGAATGTAGATGAGTGCACTCATATAATCAAAGAGATACATATTGCATAATAAAGTAGATGCAATACATGAATATTGCTAGAAATTATGACATAGTTTGCTGTTCAGTAGCGTCTTAAAATGGAATGGATGATTTGGTATGCAAACTTAATTAGGCTTTTAGACTGTGTTTCCATCACATCCTGCAAAAAGGGCAATCAGAAAAAAAATAACACAATTGTCCAACTTGATTTCTAGTGCTAATCAGAACAAATAGGTCACTCACAATGCAGAGAGCAGATGCAAGGAAAACAAAGTAATCCTTTACATTAGCAAACATTTTGATTAATTTTAGATGATGACCCGGCCTTCGTATCTTGGAACTCTAAGATGTATTAAACTGCTACAAGTCTCCAACAAGTTGGAGAAAACTGATCAAGACCAGATGTACATATTTCTACCTGTTTCATACTTATTTTTGTTTACTCCAGATCCTTCCAGTTCCCTTTTGCTCTGCTATACCTTCCTGTCTAATACTGTATTTTGCCAGTAAAAAAAAAAGAAGATCAAAGAGATAGGTGTGTTAAGAAAAGAGCTAGTCAAGCCTTTGTGAAGAAATGGAAGTAATTTGATAATTTTCTCTTTTACAGTTGATCCCTAGTTATATCTAAACGACTTTCATAGTAATTTCATAGATAGACTTTTAAATCTATGACTTTTTCATTTTTCCATAATACATATTGTCATCATCTTAGATTAAATTCATAATGTTCTATGCTTCAAATAACATAAAAGTAGTTTATTTCTCTGATTATTTACTGCATTCTGCAAAATTCTATGTGCCTTGTCTGGTATGAATTCTTCCTCTTTCAAGTGCATCCCTACATTTGTATTTGATTTTGGAAGTAGGATTTTAGAGGCCAAAACTGATGCTAACTGGAATATTCTTCTGTAACTTTCCAAAAAACTATTGGCAGTAATAATGTTTCTGGCCTCTTGCCACAGCTACAAAAATTAGCCTTTTTTGTACTTATCTGTACTGCAACATCATATTACCACCCATGATGTTTGGCAGACATATGTCCTTGATAAGCCAGTTTGTCTAATGTTTATACACTAGATTATGCATGAAATTCCATCTGTGTTCTGGCTGTGAGTTGTGTCTGATTAGCAACATTAGATTTTGCTTTTGTAGACAATACACAAATATGAACAAATGAACAAATCTAAATGATAAATATTGCTATCTGGCACACATTGCC
This sequence comes from Oxyrhabdium leporinum, assembly GCA_032468155.1. Classification (NCBI taxonomy): domain Eukaryota; kingdom Metazoa; phylum Chordata; class Lepidosauria; order Squamata; family Cyclocoridae; genus Oxyrhabdium; species Oxyrhabdium leporinum. The sequence continues at coordinate 96,980 of JANHFL010003661.1, read as the reverse complement.
AATTGCACAGGGGCAGATAGGGCAGCACACCAGAAGGTTAGTTGGTGTTAAATTTTAACATAGGTTTCTAGCTTAAATTTGAAGTGCTATGTATCCTTATGGGTAAATTAAGCTTATTGAAATCAATGAGACCTATTTATGAACTGGATTTTCAGGACCATCAAGCAGGGCATAATAATGCTACCTTCAAACATCTAAGATATGTCATGTGAAATGTTTGTGGTTTTCTTGGAAACTTTGTGCAAAGCTGGCTGGGTGGCTTTGGCCCGGTCACTCAATCTCAGCCCAACTCACCTCACAGAGTTATTGTGAGGAAAAATAGGGCAAGGAAAAAGTATTAAATATGTTCGTCACCTTGAATTATTCATAAAAATAATAAAGATGGGGGGGACTGGAAAAAATGAGAACTGGTAAAATTGTAGGGATGTTGGTTCTTTTGGTGAACTAGACCTATGTTCTGAAAAACATCCATAAGAGTAGGCGGCTGTTTACATTGCCAGACTATTGAATTAGAGTTTTCTTAGTTAAATATTAATTACTGTAAAATTAACCAGTAAGTGGTTATGATTATTGCTTAAATATAATTACTAGCAACAAGAAATGCAAGTAGAACTGAGCATTTACTTTTTCCCCAAAGCTCTGAATATGTACCTGACTAGATGAAGGACTAATTGTAGCTATTTTGATATTATGTTTATATTAGCATACCTTGCTAGCCTAAATATATGATGTGGTGTAGTATACATGCAAATAATCTGGCACATGCAGTGGATTATTCCAAAAAACCTGACCTTGAGCTTTAAAGTAAGGACTTTGCTAAGTTGAGCGTGACTAATATAAACTACAAACTATCCCTGTAGTTTAATTGGCAAGCTGCAAAAGTGGTTTGCTGTTGACTTTCCAAGCCATCCTACAGCCCTGGGAATTTCTGGAGGTTTTTTGCTTTAATTACTAAAGTTATTTGATTCCCCTCTTTTTTTAAATCAACCAAACTAAAAGACTTACTGTGATGACTGCACTTTAGTATATGTCAAATCATTCCAAGTGTATAATTTCATCCTTCTAAGCCAAGCTAATTCTCTTTTGTGTCCTAGCAATGTCATGTAACATTAATATCCAACTGCAATGTTATGCCTACTTAGAGGGAGAAAAAGGAGGCTTCTAAAATAAACAAGGAAGGTGCTTTATTCTTGCCTAGGTGAGAGGCAAGAATGTTGCAGAGCAAGAATATTATGGTTTCTTAATATTAGGTCTTTATGTCCTTAACATAACTGCCATTAATTTATAAGCTCTTTATTATTATTTTAATATGCTGGAATCAGGTTTATGGTGGATTACAAAATTACCCAGAAATATTCCTGAAGAAAAGGAGGAACATTTAGCTAAATATGAAAGAAGTAACAAAGCAAATATTAACTTAACCTAGTGCCTATTATTACAAAGGTGGGAAAAAGTTAAATTAGGATACACAGGTTGATTTTGTTGCACTTTTATACTTGGCAGATTACTGATTCTCAAATGATTTACTAATTGCATCAATAACATGTTTTTTCCCAAGGTGGCTCAAGGAGTTATTTAAAAAAAGGAAAAAAAAGAATATCATTCAACAAAGTCTGAGAAGCCTGATTTTGCCCATCTCTGCATTACACTACAATTTATTTATAATATGTCATGGGCTCCCTCTTCTGATTATATTTTGAACATCAGTTCTTTTAAAAACATTCTCTACCGAAACATTCATTCATTAAATCAATTAATATGTTGCCACAACTATGGAATTCCACAACACTACCTTTTTACAATGCCAGTAATAATTTCATTGGCTTAATTTTCTGTTTTGATTATGTAGCATTTACCAAACGACTTGGATTGTTTTGTTCCTTTATACTAATTATTTCTTTATGCTATTATTCAATCTCATATTTACTCCCACGGTCCCACCCTAAAATAAGGATCAATGAAAAACAATTGACAATATGTTCAACCTATCTTTAAATTAATGTTAGCAATAAAAATGTTCATCAATAAAATACCCTTTAAAAACCATGCAATCAAAATTATAAATATTGACAAGTCTCAGAACCAACCATATTTCAATTGATCGACACTCCATCCTAGGTGGGTTGTTTTCTCTGTGGGCTTAGTTCAAAAAGACCAGGTTGATCAATTTAATAAAAGTAAAGTTCAGATAAGTGAAGTTATGCCATGTATATTCTTGGAGAAGTCTGGAACATTCACAAGGGAGTAAACAAACAAGTCAAAAGAATAGCTGTGGTCAGCAACAAAAACCATTCCTTTTTACCAGTGTTGCACATACAACACACTTAAGAAGGACGCAGAGTTATGTTCATGCAGTTGTGGCTGCCATCTTCAATTCTCCTGTGAACGTTCCTGCATCAAACATCTTCTTTGTTTAAACAAAATGGTATTTTGTTTCCACTTGATTATTGCAATACTTGAAATAGAGTCATGAGGGGATGAATTTAAACTATTAGTTTCTGATTATTTTTGTGATTATAACAGGTTGAAAGACATAGCCAGTGGGGAGTATGTGGATATATTTCAGTTCTCTTTTGGCCACAGGTAAGAAACAACAAACTTCTAAAGCAGGAGTGTCCAATCTTGGCAACTTTAAGATTTGTGCACTTAAATTCTGGAACCATAACTCCCAGAATTTCAGACTTGTAGACTTCAACTCCCAGAATTCCTCAGCCAGCATGAGTTAGAGATTAAATTGCCCAGTATCAAAACACAAGGGGGAGACACACTCCAAAGAAAATATATAGTTGCAATGCATAGTAGGGTTCTGGGCTAAAATTATTGTCGCTCCTTGCTCAAAGTTGTTTTATTGTTGACATTTATGATGTTTGAAGGTAATGTTTTGATCAGTGTTTTTCAGACTTGATAATTTTAAGATGTGTGGACTTCAACTCCCAGATTTCCCTAGCCAGCTAGTTTAGATTTATCATGGGTACAGTATTTTAAATTATCTTTTTTATTCTATGTAAGCCCTTGAGTCTTTTTGAATGTGGTAGGATAGCAATGTGCTTAATAATAAAAATGCATGTAAAATAATCCTTTAAAAAAGAAATCCACATACTTTATGATCAGAGTTCCATTCCTCAACCATAGATCTGCCTTTCCCAAATAATATTCACTAGAAGTACACTGGGTAGGATCAAAGGAAGGTTAACTGTTGTCATTTTTTACAATGTGGAAAGCACAAATAAAGCTGGCTGTGCTCAAGCCCTGTCTGAGATTTTATTATGTGAAATGCAGCAGGAAATGCATTCCTTTCCTACTGAATGTATTTAGCCAGGTAAGGGATTTGGCACATATTTCCAATAGTATCTAGGAACCCAGAGGCTCCCCACCTAGTCTTGTGAAACATTAAGTATTTTAATTAATTAATTAATTAAATTAATTTGTTAAACATTTGTGTATCTACAGTAAATTTTAAATCCCAAAGCAATATACTGAAGATACTTCTTTTTTTTAATTGGTAAAGAGTGACATATCTTTCTAGCTAGTTAAACTCATGAGAATATTCTATTTTATAAAACCAAAGACCTGGTGATTTAACCTGTTTGAATTGAATAAAGAAAGAATATTCAAACTCAAATTGATAGTTAGCTGGATACCCATGATTGTTTGCCTTTATGTTTACCACAAGGCTCTTATAAGCCAAATATATCATCTGAAATATAAATTTTCTTTGTATTAAATGAAACATATTTAGCAGAAGAGATTGAAGAGTATATTTTACTTAACTTAGTGGCCATGTTCATTTTTCCCTTAGCCTGTCTCTCACCTCTCCTAACACACTTCACAAAACCCATATGGAACCATTGTTGCCCCAAAGTAGATGCACCCATATGGAAAGAAATTAACAGGGATTGATTATGCATGCTGCCTCAGCCTCTTAGGGAAAGGATAGGAAATAAATTCCATAATAATAAGAGAATTCATTGTGTCCTCTTGTTCAGTATTGCAGTTCCTGTGTTTTCCCAGGAGGCTGGCTTCCTAGCAACTTAATTGGATTTCCGACCTCTCTAGCTTAATGAACTGGTAGCCTTTCTGCTCTCAGCTTCTCACATAGTGCTCAGGGAAGCCAACAAGCCTATGGAAGGACTCCGGGGAAAGATACCAACACCTGTTGACAGTTAGCAGGCTGTCACAAATAAAGCGAAAGTTGGGAGTTGCGAGTTTTTGTCATTGGTGATTTCCTTCTAGAAGCTCTGGGGAAATAGATGAGGTTGGGTGGAACTTTCAGGATAAAACCAAAGAGAATCTATACAGTACCTGTTGTGGAGACAGTACTTGTTTGGAATTGCTTTATCTGAAACAGGTAGGAAGGAAAACTCCTGAATGTTGTATTTAAATACTCCTATTATAAACTTTTTCTTTCTTTATCCCTGGGATTGCATTTTTGGGGCTGAGGCTCCAAAAATGGTTAAATCAGAGCAAAAAACAAGTGAATTGCATTGAATTAGTAGTGTGGTCATTTGACAACATCTAGACATTTCTCTCCCTCTTTTCTTCCATTGAAAATAACTGTTTGCCTGCAGTGTTGAGAGGAGATGGGAGTCTTATTTGTTTCAGGGACTTCTGGTTGCGTAGCCTGCTTTGCCGTATTTGAGGAACCCAGTGCATGAACATGTCTTCCAGGATTCATCTCTAGAAACTGTTCTCCTCACTTAGCATGGTAAACAACAACTGTGCACTCTTGATCAAAGCAGCAGAGAGGTTGGATGCTATGCTAATGAATTTCTGATGAGTGGGGTGTTTATTTGTTTGCATAAAAGGGAGTAATTGCCTTTTTGGAGCATTTGTGAAAACTGGCCATTAGCTTCTGATCCTTTTGCAGTATGCCATCACAACTGGAGGGTGCAATGGATACCTTAATAAGAGTCTTCCATCATTACTCTGCAAAAGAAGGGGACAAATACAAACTCAATAAAGGAGAACTCAAACAACTTCTCACCAGTGAACTTACTGATTTCCTTGCGGTAAGAACAATACTTCTTACATATATATTCTGTTGTTTATTTACAGTATTAGAAATAAAAATTGTGGAGGAGAACTAGCTATTAGTTGGTGCTTGAAAAACATTCGACTTCCAGATAAACAATCAGACATTTTCTGCAACAGCAGATACATTATAGACATGCAATATTATGCACCTTCCAAGAGAATGAGCTCTTAGAACTAGGTAGCCTGGCATCTTGGTTTCATTATTATGGAAAGCACAATTATCATCTTTTTGATTTGGGAATGGGAACGGGGAAATTGTAGGTTGAGATCCTGCTTGTGAAATGTGCTGCTAGCTTGGATAAAGCTCAGTAACAAAATGACGTTACTTAAGCCTAATAGTAGAACTTACCATGTATTGGAAGTATTACAGAAGGAGCTGATGCTTAATACATTATTAATTAGATAAAAATATAAATGAAAATAAAGTTTTTAATTTTTTAAAAAATGAATTAAAATACATAATTTCAGAACAAATATGGGTACCATTAAGAGGACTGAAAAAATAACGTATTAGCTAGAACTAAATGGCCAATGCAGTAGACTCTAGGAACAATATTGTCTTAAATGCATACTCCAAACTTGGATGTGTATAACACAAAAAATCCAATCCCAAATAGCCACTGATCTGTATTTCACTGTACAAAGCTGTTCAAAGTAAGATCTGTGAACATACTTTTAAAACTCAGATAGAAATAAATTGGATTTTATCAAGATCATCTACAATAGTTCCGCCTTTTATTTCCAGGAATACTGGCCAAATACATTTGTCAATTCATACGCTGGCCATTCTTACATCTCAAAAGAGACAAAAAACTGCTCCAGAGCCTATTCATAAACTTTTTATTTTGGGCGAATAGTTCAGGAATCTTGTAGAAATGAACGCTACTAAAGGCAGCTGGTTTCTCAGTGGAATTGATGAAATATCTCTGCTATGCTGATGACATAAAAATTTGATGTCTTTTATGTCATGTGCTGAAAAGAACTGCTACAATTTAAAAAAAATAGAGATCAAGCAATATCTGCATAGCATCCTAGAAGCTTCAATCTATGAAAAATATAACATAATATTTATATTATAAACAATATTTATATTATATTATATTATATTATAAATAAAACTCTTGAAATCTCATGAAATTTTAATGGTCTTCTGCAAGAATATCAAAATTTTGCAAGAACCCTACTGAGAAGTCTAGAAAATTATGAGAGGTCAATAACATTTTACTGGATTTTGGTGGACTCTAATGAGATTTTTGTTGATTTGGAGATGTGTAAGCAATCATGTAAAAGAATGTGGTGGCACCAATTCTGTAACTGACATTTCAAAAAAGCAACATTTAGTTATCGTCACCAGTTACATTTGGTGGAAGCTCAGGAGGAACAAAGCAGGAAACTGTATCCCCACTGTTGCTAGAGAATGGGTTGAAGACAAGTAGGTTGATTTTGTAAATTGGTCACAAGATACAATTTTCAGGTGATTCAAGATCAATGTGGGAAAATAAAGCTCATGGACGTATGTCACATGTGGAGATTTAAGAAGTTTGTTGTTTAGTCTGAAGACCATTACTTTAATAAATATTTATTTAAATAAAAAAATATCTTTTCCTGAATTGCTTGCAGATATTCCAAACAGAAATGAACACTAGCTGCAATTTTTTGATTCAATATCTTGATAGTGATAAATAGATAATGGCTTGTATACCAATGCCAAATTTATTTCTGCAACATGAATAATTCAAAACTGACAGTTAAATATCTGTATTGGTGTGTTGGATGTGTGTATGTGGAGGGCTCCCACCCTCTGGAACATTTCCCCCCCTCTCCAATGTGAGGTTGGCCCCAACCATCCTATCCTTTCATAAGGGCCTAGAGACCTGGCTCTGTCAGTTGGCCTAGGGCCTTATTGTGGGAACAGCACAGTGGATGTAACAACAGAGTAACAACAGATCCCACCTCCCCCCATTCTGACCCCACCCTCCCCCTGTGTCCCGAGATTTT
>JANHFL010003661.1:63077-74289 GCA_032468155.1 Oxyrhabdium leporinum | reverse complement strand
AGAGAGAGAGAGAGAGAGAGAGAGAGAGAGAGAGAGAGAGAGAGAGAGAGAGAGAGAGAGAGAGAGAGAGAAGAAAAGGCTTAGCTTGGAGATATAGTTGGAAAGAATGAGATGTTAACTTGGAAGCCAAACAAAGAAAAAGGGAATAAAGATGATTTGTGAGTCAATCAAGAGATAAAGGGGAAAAAGCACAAGAGGAGAAAGAGACAGGCAATTTGTTTAGATCTAGAAGATGGGCTGACAGTTTCATCAGAGAGGGAGCCATCCTGTGGATCAGTAGGGGAAGGTTTAGAGAACTGAGAAGAAACAGATTGAATTCAGAAGGAGGATATCCAGGCTGAGGAGGAGGATTAAATACCATGAAGAAACTAGTGAAGAGAACTAGGACTGTATATGAGATTTTATAAAGACATTTTTGCTGTAGGCATTGTTTGCAAGAAATGGAGAAAATGGGTTTAAGTATGTACTGTTCTCTTGAAATGTACTGTACATTTAAGGACATCATTCTGCGCAAGCCTCATCCCATTGATTTCAATAGTTTACTGATTGAAAACTATTCTACCTGCCTAATATTGTCTATATACCTATATGGTGCTGTTTTGCTCATTGAAATAGTGAAGTTGCTTTTGTCTGATCATAACTAAAGATATCTACTTTTTTTTAATTGGATGATCCAGGAGGGAGAGAGGAAATTACCTCTTAGATGCTCCCACACACACAAAAAGCTGGTTGAAGGCTTGGCTGCAAGTCAATAAAAAAGGGACCAATAAAAGAATGACAGAATCGGTTTCCAGCTGGCCCCAAGCTCCACTGCTTGAATTTACCTTCCTCAATCTTTGGTGTGTGTGTGTGTGTGTGTGTGTGTGTGTGTGTGTGTGTGTGTGTGAAATACTGTATAAGCCTGTAAGAACTGCCTAAAGTCTAGTGCAAGACCAGGTTAGAGACAACGAACTGAGAGGTGGGAATTCGAAGGACCTTGTGCCAATGGTAAACTGGCCCTGTTGGAGCTTAAACTGCTGAGTTCTAGTGTCACAAACCACAAAAAATAGGTTTTGCTATTTGAGCCGTGCCTCAGCTCAGCCAAAAGTAAATAAGCTGAACTGTAGGATTTTTGAGTGCAGCAATAATCTAGGAAAAACATCAAGCCCAATACAAAATTACTTTTCAGGTCAGAAATCACTAAAATTGGTTCATTAAAACATCAAGGATTTATAGAGCAAAGAGAAAGAAATGGTAATGGATTTGTTTAGCTAGTGCTGAAAACATGGGTAAAGTATATCATAACTATGGTGTCTGACGCAACAGCGGTTATTTTTCTGGTATTTTATCACAGAAAGTAAAACAGCTGAAATATATTCCATATAAACAAGTTGTGACAAACACAGCAAAGTGAAACTCAAGGGTCCTTCCTCACCATACATTCCTCTTATTTATTTTTTTTATCCTTTGTAAGCAATAACTAGACATTTTTTTAGCTGGATGCAGAGAAACCCAAGTAGAATAGAGAACAGTAAGAGTGTGAAATTGAAAGTGCCTGCTAATTAGATTAGATTTGCATACATTCAGATTGGCTTTTAGTGATCATTACACCACATACCTTGTCAGATAAAGAGTACTGAATCATGTTGGGATAGATGGATTCCTGAAGTATCTGCAGAAGAGACTCTTGATTACCGTATACCGCTCAAAAAGCACTGTAAACTTATTTTTTACTTTATTTTTTCTGGTATGTTACTGTTTGGGCTTTAGCAATATCACCAGTAAAGCCATGTGACTGTTCAATTAAAAAAAACCAAACATTAAAAGCATGCAATGTTTAGTATTATGGCTTTATTTTCCCCCCATTTTTTAAAACAATGAATTCAGCGCTGAGTGTCCCTAAGTATATTTCTCAGCTGTATAGTTTTCTATGTTTTGTGATGCAGAAAATATATTTAAGCATCACATTTGGTGCTGCAATTTTTTCAGCAATGACTTGAAGTCTCCATATCCCACAATGTCATGAAAAAAATGAATGTAATTTGTGTTGTTGCTATATTTTTAAAGCATTAAATTGGTTAAAGCAACACAATATTGTTATTTTGTATTTGCTGTTTTCTTTTTCTTAATTGAATTTTATATGCTGCCTGAGGTCGAAGCGGCTCTTTTTTGCATAATTTTGTGGTTTCTTTTTCAATAATTATTAACAATGTGAAGTGTTTTTTTATTCAAATGTTGTAGATTTATATTGCTAATTGTTGTAAATTGCAAACGTGATTGCAGTAGGACCATAAAATCAAATACAGTGCCTGCTTTCTAGGAAATAAATCCCATAGAGATCAGTGAGTAAAATTAAAATTGGTTTAGTTTATTGATTATGGTGATGGCTCATGAGAAAATAAATCACTTACAAGTAAATCACTAATGAAGAGTTAATCCATAAATGAAGAAATAAAAAAAAAACACAACCACTAACTGTTGCTGTAAAATATAGATCTTTCTTGTAGACATAAAAATGAAATGTAGCCGATACAGTGAAGTACACCTTGAACTGAACTCATTCAGTCCTATAAATGTTACCATCTGTGAGCTAATGCCTATGTTTTATTTTTTAACATAAATGTGGGCATCTTCCATTCAGCTAATCGATTGATAATTTGCTCTAATTTTAATGTTTTTTTCCACTTTGATATATTCAATTTATAGTATTCTATTTCAAAATCTTTATTTGTATTCTACCAAATAAATGTAACTTGTAACTCACAAAGCACCTTATAACTAAATATAGTTGATCATTGGCAATTTATGGAGCATCTTACATTCCATTTCAGCCTTTTTCATTTAGCTTGTGATACCTACTGATTCCTGCAAGGCCCCCCTGGAGCCCTGAAAGAAATTCCAGTGCATTCTACTTGCTTGGATCAGTGGGTTATAGCTATCCAAACTTTCTTTTCTTCATTTCCCCCTAGAATAACAATCCTGTGAGTAGAGTGGAGCCAAGAGAAAGCAAATGTCCACGCTCCCAATGAATTTGTATGGCTGAGGACGGACTTGAATCTGAGTCTCCAGCACAGGCCTTGGCCAGGTATCTGAATATATGCACAGGTTTCAAGATTTGTCTGGATGGCATTTTTCAAAGGATACAAATGCAAATCCTAAACCAAGTCTCCCTTGAGCAAGAATAAAAATGATGATCCTGTTAAAAAGGTGAAACTAGAATTAATCAGGTTATTTTAGAACAGCAGTAAGATTTAAATGATTATTCAACAGAATGCAAGTATTGCCAAGTCTAGTCCACTGCTGGATGTCTCCATTCAGGGTTTATGATTAGAATAGCACTGTAATAATAAAGCAATGTATAGAAAATATATTCTTCTTGCAAATTGCTTTTTTTGCTTATAGCGATAGAAGCCCAGATGGTGCCTTAACCATTTTAGCAATTTTAGATTCAGCTGTAACTCTGCTGCTGAATGTGCACCTCTAAGAATAAGTTGCAATCAAAAGCTCTGTGTGCATGTGTGTGCACATGTGTGTGCATGCATGCTTGTGTGTAGGTTTGTGTGCATATATATGTATTTAATAGGTTGTTAGTAATAAAGTGCTGCTGCAGTGACAAAATGACAAAAAGCTACTTCCACCTGACATTTGGACTTATTCCCTTAAGATGAAATTGCTTTACTTTATATAGAATCCTATGCTTGAAATATTTAAGCAATAACACCATGTAATAAATCGCATTAACAAGAAAAATCATGTCTTGCATGGTGTTTTTGCTTAAACATTTTACATAGGTATCAGCTTGCCAATAAATATTCAGTTATTTAGCAAAATAGAATAAGTGAAATGTTTAGACAGAGGGCAAGAGGTTGTTATACACTAGGCCACATAATCGTGTCTCAAGTAATTACAATGGCAAATAATACCCATATGATTTGGCATGAGACTGCGTTGAATTCAAGCATCCCCTGGCCAGATCATGCGCAACAGGGCAACATTTTCAGGGCATTTCTTGAATTTATGGAAAGGATTTAGGATCATCTTCAGCCAAGAAGCTCTAGGCTGGCTGAGGGTTAGCTCTGGCCTAACAAGGATAGTCCCTTGACCACCACTTTCTGACTCTTTTGCTGACATTGTTCAGTTCTGCCTGTGAAGCTTTCCAGCAGATTAAGTCAATTGTCAGGAACTGCTTGTAAGTCAGAAGAGCATCTCAGTTGAAAGAAGTGAGGTGGGTCTACTTTTAATCTGCCTTGAGTAAACAGGATGGCCTTAAAGGACAGAGGGAAGATCTGCTACTGAGAAATAAAGCTTGAGCCCAGGTCAGTAAAGTGGTTTATAAAAGTACTTCAGACAGCAACCCACGCCCCCTTCACATAATAGGAGGGAGAAAGGGAAGCACAGCCAGACTGGCAAGATTCTGTTACTATAGCCATTCTAATAAAAATAACTTTAAAAAACAGAGACCTTGAAGACTTAAAGCCTTGTCTCCCTGATAGGCCAGTCAGTCCCATTTTTTAAAAAGCCCAATAAAAACATCCTTCTCCTTGGAATGGGGACAGGGAGGGGGAAGGGGGGAGGGGGAACAGCCACAGCCACTCAGTCTTGTCAGGGTTGAGCCAAAGTCTTTCCACTCCATCCAAATACTTTCAGGCCCCTGAGCCATATATGAATGAATGAATGAGTGTAAATTTCCCATCTCATCCTAAAATCTACACCTCTGACAATTTCCTTTAGGAACACAGGATTTAATCCGAACAAAAACTCTCCCCCAGATCGGATTTCTGTTTCTTCGCCTGCCTGGCTCAGAACGTGCTAAAAGTTCACTTGGAACAGAAGCACAGAACACTTTTGAACACCGAAGCGTGTCTTCCTTTCTCTCCTCCGCCCCCGAAAAAGAAAGACGCGATATTACAATTAGTCGTCGGTTGCCGGGGTCTCTCTTCCAAAAGGGCGAGTCGCAAAAGAGGCAGAGAACTTAGTTTTCGAGTCGGGAGGGCGCGGGGGGGCCCCTCGCTTTGAGCCTTGAGTGGACCGCGCGAGCAGCGGAGCACGAACTCAGCTGCGGATTTGGGGACCCCCGTCATCACTGCGCACTCCTCGCCTCCCTGGCAGAGATCCAGTAACCATGGGTTACCCTATCAGTCAGGAGACCCGCTGCCTCCCCTCTGCCAAAGCTCTATAAAAGGGACCCGTCCGGGAAAGTCGGCGAGGAGGCAGCCCCAGAGAAGGCATCGCTCCTACCCGTCTCCGCACGCCGCGGCGCAAAGGCTGTCGGACATGGCTGTCGGATTCCGGCGCTGCCAGCTCGCCTTGATCTTCTGGGCCGCCCTCGGAGGGGAGAGCAGGTTCTTGGAGGTGAGCGAAGAGCGGGCGTCCCGCTGCCCCCCTCCCCGTTCTCCGCCCGGACCCCTTCCACGCCTGTAGTCGCCATCTCCGCTTTGGCCCTCTTTGAATCAGAATAGAGCTGGAAGGGAACTTGAAGGTCTTCTAGTCCAACCCCCTGCTCAAGCAGGAGACCCCCTAGGCCCTCCCCGTTGCGCAAAAGAGCCTTGTGTGGCCCCTTCTGCGCCCCCTCGGAGCTCTTCTGTCTTTTGTGTCTTCAGGGGCGGCAGGAAGCCTTCGCGGACGGGTCGGTCCTGCTGTTCAACCAGGAGCTGAAAAGGCAACTCTCGGGCGAGCAGATCTACCGTCGGGCGCTGCGTGAGTTTCTTCCGGAGGCGGGCGGCGCGACGAAGTTGCGGGCGAGCTTGGGCGGACGGGAAAGGAGCGGGCAGCCGCGGCGGAGAGTTGTGTTTAGTAGCCAGCCGGAACTGAGGGAAGGGAATAGAGGGGTTCGCGGAAGAGGTGGAAGGGAAGAAGCCGGCCGGGATGGCGACCCCAGTAGATGATCGGATGAGACAGAGAGAGAGAGTGACGGGAACTGTAATTCTGTAGATGATCGTGTGTGTGTGTGTGTGTGTGTGTAACTGTAATTCTGTCGCTGCCGGGGAAGCTGTGGGTCAGAAGGCGCTGCTGCTACTGATCTCCGTACTCCGCGATTTAAAAAGGTTAGACGTGAGTTCAAGTGACCTTGATCCAGCCCTAGAATGAAAACGGGAGCCGGTGTGTTGCCTCAAAGGTTACTGAGTGCGGTGAAACTTAGGCGGGGACAGCTTCTCGCAAGTGAAAAACGACGAGAAATCGTCCTGGCGCCTTTTCTAAACGCCGGTTTTGGTTAAGGGTGCAAATCAAGCTATGGAGCGTGTGCGGAGTGCTTTTCCAGAGTGGTCGTCTGGAGCGGAAAACTTTCTGAGAGCAACCAGTGCTTCGCCTTCTGTGGCATTCCGCCTCCGGTACTGTGTTTCTGTTGCCAACGTCGCCTGGAAAGGGGGATCAGAACTTCTTTTGTGTGGGGTATCATGAATATTGCCAAAATAATGTCCCCAAAGTGCATTTTTCAAGAGGCAACTGGACTGCCTGTTTTTTTTCTTTGAAGACGTTTTTGCTTCTTGGATGCAAGAAGCTGAAGCTGAAGCTGCTTGGATGAAGTTGCTTCTCAGCTGAAGAAGATTCGTAGATGAGAAGCGAAAGGTCTTCAAAGAAAACCCGGACAATCCGGCTGCTTCTTGAAAAAGCACCTTTAGGACAGCCATGCCCTGGATAGCTGAGAATCTCCATAGACATTGCCAAAATAAGTTTTGAACAAGTGATTTCAGAGGCAGATAATGTGAAATCTTTGCTCTTGGAACTGCCAACCAGAAAGGAGAAAAAGTTTATGGTGGTTTATTCAGCTGGCTGGCTGGCTGGGGAATACCAGAGGATGCTTGTGACTGAGGGAGTAGTAGTCGAACCTTCTCCAATCCGATGTCTTTTGGACAATCGGGGCCACTGGTTGCACTTGGAGAACATTGATAACATCTGAAGCTAGACAAGAGAAAATGAAGTTTTCTTTTCGGTGGGGTTTCCACCAGTGGAGGACGGTGCAGTAGAAGAGGAGATATGATAGGAGAAAAGGTTGTGGGTAGGATATAGATAGTGGTGGCAATCTGTACTGGGTGCCTGAGGGAAGGAAAAGAATGGCCCTGCATTACTTTGGGTTGTCTCACTTGTGGGCTGGGAATGGTTCCAGCTTCCGAGGAGATATCAGTTGGTACTTTGGAGTTGAGAGGAGATACCTTTAAATATTTTTTCATGTGTGGTCTCCTACCTCATGACTAAACACATGCCAATGCTGAACCTATATACTGGGGCAGATTCCAAAACTTGCTCCTAACCCTGTGTTCAAATGAAGAGCGAGAGGCTCCTTCCTGGGAGCAAAATTCCAAGGCATCTTTCCCCAGATGCACTATGTAGGTACAGGATTTCTGTCCCCTAAGTGTCTGCATCACTTAACCGCAAGGCTCTAAGATGGGGAAGGATGCCAGAAGCGATGTTTTTCAGGGAGGATTGTGGTGAGGATCTGAGAGGATCTCTGTGTCCTATGCCAAGTACGAAATGGCAATGAAGCATGAAGGCTATTTCCGTTCTTTGTTTAGCAGTGCAACAAGAAGGGAAGCCGTTGGAATAAGAGGAAAAAATATAGAAAACACGGGGTTCAGAATAAGATGAGTTGCAAGAGAAAAAGTTTGCAGAAATGCAGTGAAAAACTTCACTGGCTATTAGCTCTTAGCTGTGGTGGCGTGGTGGTTAGAATGCAGTACTGCAGGCTAATTCTGCTGACTGCCAATTGCCAGCAGTTCAGCAGTTCGATTCTCACTGGCTCAAGGTTGACTCAGCCTTCCATCCTTCCGAGGTTGGTAAAAGGAGGATCCAAATACTTGGGGTCAATATGCTGACTCTGTAAATCGCTTAGAGAGGGTTGTAAAGCACTGTAAAGCGGTATATAAGTCTAAGTGCTATTTGCTGTCATGCCATGTAGCGAAATATAGTTCACTCTCATGGGTGTGTCTGTTAGTTCTCCAAAGGCTCATCTCTGTTGACATTCCCTCTGTTTCTCTACAATACCTCTGTTTCATCCTTTGAACTGGCATCTCAGGGATTAAACAGACACTAATACATGCACATAGTACTAAATTACAATACAGTTTGTGTGGTTTTGGGTTGGTGTATTATATGAATATGCCATTGTAGTTTGTATATCACATTTTATGGCTTAGCACATTGCCCAAACCCAGCTAATTGTGGAGTGTAGCAGTTATGATTAAACAAACCATGTCTTACCGTAATGTATGAATCCACTCTATCGCAGATATATGGTACTTTTCCCATGTCTGTTTTTCATGAGTAACAAAATGCAGACTTTGAAATCTTCTGGAAAAGGGAAGGAAAGAAAGTATACAGCTTGCCTGCTGTTGCATGAGTGTAATATTACCCACTTTGGGACTTTCTCTTCTGTTACCTTCCATGGCACAAAAAACGCCTGAGCAATTTCTGTATTCTGATGTGTTCCCACCGTGTCACCTTCATCCCATTCCCAGCCTGCACGTGAGATAAGCTTAAGCCATCTTCCCTACTTCATGTTAAAGTAAGGCTTTTTTTTTCCTTTTGTCTATCCTGTCCTGGGTTGGAAAATCCAATTATTCCAGCTGGATGTCAGGTACTTGCAGTGATTTGAAATAAAGGTAAAGGAAGTAGGAAATGAATCAGCAGCGGAGATAGCATTGGCAGCATTATCTGCAGAAGCTTTTCTTACAGGTTTCTGACATAAGCAGCCTTGCAAGCTCCACACCATTAGTATGTGAATGTGATATACTGGTAATAACGCATGTATAAAAAGGGGTGGAGTTTGCAGTGCAAAGCTGCTTTCATCCTCCTCACTTGAATGC
The DNA here is from genome assembly GCA_032468155.1 of Oxyrhabdium leporinum. Taxonomy (NCBI): domain Eukaryota; kingdom Metazoa; phylum Chordata; class Lepidosauria; order Squamata; family Cyclocoridae; genus Oxyrhabdium; species Oxyrhabdium leporinum. The sequence goes on along the minus strand of JANHFL010003661.1, from coordinate 65,509 downwards.
TACAAGGATGGATGGGCAGGAGTTCAGCTCAGAAGTGGGTTTATAATCTCTACTTTTCATATTATTGTTTATTGTAATAAAAGCAGAATGAGAATGTAAGCAAAAGAAACTTCCTCCTGTTTCTTTCATGAAGAAGAACAAGACAGACACAGTTCAAATCTCATATGGCTTTAAGCTATGATTTTCTTTTGGCCTTCTCCATTTATACAGGGAAATAATTGTAGAATTATTTTTGGAAAACTTATCCAGAATAACCCACCAAGCACTCTCAAAAATACTATATAAATGCTATGCCAATTTGCACATTGTGCAGATACATTTATAATTTTACATCCTTTTGAGAAGAAATCACATCCAAGGAAGTTGGAAGATCCAGACTTCATTCAATCAGTCAGTCACTTCCAAGATGTAAATTCAAGATTTCTGCTCCCCCCCCCCCTCCATTCTCTTCTGAGCCAGGAGGAGCATGTGAGCTTGGGCTTCTAGAATTGGGAAGAATCACTTTGTTTTTGAATGGTAGTCAAAAGCTGACATCAGTTGCATTTTTTGATAATAAACACCTTTAGCTCCCAATTGCCATTGTAAGAGTCTGAGTATTTAAGCTCAGAGCTGTAGAATTTGGATTTTCTTGTTTTTCTATCCTGCTTTTTGGAAGCATCAGGCTCAGTGTAAGAAAAACCCAAAAGCTTTTGCCCATTCTTTTATGTCATTTTAATTAATCCTAATAAAGGCATAATAGAAGCTTAGACTTTTGTTTCCTGATAATGGACAGGAAATACAGATTAGTGTGCCCCCCTGACTCTCCTCCCATGAACTTTCAAAGCCATATGGAGAAGGAGGGAAGGGAAGGGTTTTGTCTGAGGAGATTTTAAAATGGCAGTAAAAACTAGGAAGAAGGCGTAGGGGAAGAGAAAATTTTTGAGTCTGGAGTCCTAATGACTGGGGTAAAGCTGGGGCAGAGTTTTTTTTTGAGATTTGCAAAGGTAGCAATTGGGAGAGTAATATGGTTCTACACATGTTCTCCATTTGTTTCTAGATTTGGAGAGTGCTTTTTTTAAAGGCTTACAATACAGTTTTTGTATGTTTATTGCATCCAAATGGTAGAAATTTGTCTCACCACTTTTGAGGCATAATTAAGCAATCTGGGAGCTATCTAACCTGACTAGATATTTTTCTAAGAATTCTTTCTGAACTCTTCTATAGCTTTTTGTGCCAGAGATTGAATGTAGAATCTTCTTAAAAATTACACAGCATACTGAGAATGATGGCCTTCATGAAAAAAGGGACATTTGCATATAATCAGCACATTTGTGAGTTACATTTATCTTGTTTTTAGTAAAAACACGTAAAAGCACCTTGACCTAGGAATTATTTACCTGCTGACGTCTCCTTTATAATATAAGCTTAAAATTATTGTGTTACTCATTTTTATATTGTGTGATTTTTGGAAGATTACATGTGTATTGTTTTTAAGATTGTTAAAAGCTGGGATTCTTTCAATAATGTCAAACAGATAATTGTCATTCATTTTGCATGCACATAGCTTCTCTCTTCAATATTCTCTGCCCTTGAATCTGACATGTGAAAAGAGATTCCTCCCCTAAGAAAAAGGAATTGACTTGCTTCTATTCTTGTCTGCAGGATGTCTTGATATGCTAAGTATAGAAGGGCAGTTCACCTTCACCGCAGACCAACCCCAGATGCATTGTGCAACATTCTTCATAGGAGAACCAGACGAATTTATCAGCATAGATTTTGACTTTGTCAACATTGACTGTCAAGTTGGAGATTTCTTGAAGGTATGAGGTTGTCCACAGACTGAGAGTTTCTATATCAGACAGGTGAGGGAATGCACACCATAAGTTATATTTTCTTTTATTAAAAAACAGGATATATTTGGCACTGGTAAAGTCAGAAAATCAAAATAGAAGGTAATGCTTTAGATGTTGCTTTTGAGGTTCCCAAACATGGTGAGTGGAATGAGGTTGGCTTTGGGTCCAAAGTCTGCTTCTGATAAACTTGCTACTTAGTACCATGAATTTTATTTTTGTTTATTCATTCCACTTACATCTTGTTTTCAAGGATACCCACAGTTTTCCTATTTTTTCATTTTCTTTTAACAGCAAGCCTGGCAGGTAGACTAACAGTTGTGGCTAGGTAGAAAGTTAAACTCATCAGTTGTAGCCCAACCCACAACCATTGTGCTACAATGCCTTTCATGAGTTTGAGATTCAGTAGGGGATGTATTTTTTTAATAATGAAATTAAGTATTTAAGTATGTAGAATTAAAATACTAACAAAACATTGTTAGAACTTCTACAAGCAATAAACGTAGAAATAAAGAAGGAAGCTGACTGTCAGATCCCCAAATGTGTATCTGCCATTCTTCCAGGGGAGGAAGAGGGGGAATGGTTGCCTGTAACTTTCCACTG
>JANHFL010003661.1:27352-53211 GCA_032468155.1 Oxyrhabdium leporinum | reverse complement strand
GGGAAGGGGGCTTTTCCTTTTCCCCTGCTCCTTGTAGTTCCCTCGCGCCAGCCTCTCCTTTGCAGCGCAGCGGTCCACCCCGCTGAGCCCAATGGTGAGCTCCGTGGCGCCTAAGCAGGGACCAGGTCACCACCCTGCCTGTCCCTGGAGCTTGCCTGCCTCCAGCTGCCGCTGCGGGGGGGGAAATCATAAAGGGACAGGCTGCGGCCGCTCCCAGCTCGGTGATGGCCGGCAAAGAGGTGATGGCCGCAGGTCCTTCGTTCTGGCAAAAAGCAGCGCCAGAAGCCTCCAGCCATCACCTCTTTGCCAGCGCTAGAAGCCTCCAGCCGCCATTCCCGGCTCCGTTCTGATCGACAAAGAGGTGATGGCTGCAGGCCCTTTGCTCAACCAGAAGCCCCCAGCCGTCACCTCTTTGCCGGCACTAGAAGCCTCCAGCCGCCATTCCCGGCTCCGTTCCGGCCGGCAAAGAGGTGATGGCCGCAGGCCCTTCGCTCTGGCAAAAAGCAGCGCCAGAAGCCTCCAGCCTAACCTTTTTCCTGCATTCAGTAGGCAGTCAGCATCACCGTCTCTACAGCATCGGTTATGTGACTGGGTGGGCATGGCCAGCTCGACGTCACTCACAGCAAGGTGCTACTGCCCCACCTTGCCATGAGTGATGTTGAGTTGGCCCTGCCCATTCAGTCACATGACCCCCACCAAGCCACGCCCATAGAACCGGTGGTGAAAAAAAATTAGATTTCACCACTGCTCTGGGGATTGCTAATTTACTGAAAATGTGAAGGAGAATGTAGAAATTATAGAATGATATTTGCAAGTAATTACCACGAAATGTAATTTTCTCCTGATGAAAGGCTGAGTGGACAAGATATCTGGTTTCGTCTACTGTCAATTCATTTTTAGATTAACTACAACACTAACAAAAGTTTTACCCAGTAATTAATTCACTGTGGGTTTTTTAATTAGTGTTTGCATGTAGTCCTGAATTACAGTGAGGGAAGATAAAAGATCAACACTTGAGTGGCCTTGTAACATCCAACTACTAACATCTTGTTATAGCAATAGCACTTACACTTATATACCGCTTCACAGTGCTTTACAGCCCTCTCTAAGCGATTTACAGCATCAGCATATTGCCCCTAACAATCTGGGTCCTCGTTTTACCAACTTCAGAAACATGGAAGACTGAGTCAACCTTGAGCCTGGTGAAATTCAAGCTGCCAAATTGCAGGCAGCTGGCAGTCAGCAGAAGTAGCCTGCAGTACTGCACTCTGACCACTGCGCCACCACAGCTTTTATAGTCTATAGTTATAGACTTTGACTGCTTTCAGCAGAGAAATGACTCTTTAATTTCTTTTTTCTCACGTGATATGCAGCAGTGGTATGACCTTTCTTGGTGTAGGTCAGTTCTTTCAGTCACTCATATTGTAGAGTAATTCAGCTACAAGTTGGGCTTGGAAGCCAAGACAGAAGCCAGAACATATGCCTCTGGGATTCTAATACTATTATATAAAATATGATCACTTCTTTTTGGTTATCAAAGAGAAAATCCATTTGTAACTAAAGTCACATGCTTTGTCCATACTGGATATGATTAAACTAATTGTATTCAAACCATAATTTCCCAAATGACCTTTGAATGAAATATGAAGTGCACGACAACAGCAGATATGGAAAATTTAATTCAGTAGTAAGTAAAGTTTCCTTTGACCTCAGGATACAATTGTAGCTTCTCCTTGCCTTCCTCCTTCAAAGTATAAGTCCATATGTCTCAGGTAAACCAGACAGGAAATGCAACAAGATGAACTAATTCTACTTTATTGTAAGGCTTCTTTAACAGAATCTTGTATGTCTGTATGTTTAAATTTTCCACCACCACTTCTAACTGCTTGATTCATTAAGGCAAGTCTTTCCTAAGTATCTCTGAACATTAAGTCACTGGGAACAGAGGGGCGGGGTTCCTGCCTCTCTTGTCCAATTGTTTCCTGGGCAGTATCTCTTCACCTTGATCTTCAAGATCATTCATACATTCCATTACAATACACTAAATACAACTTCATCGAAATTATTTATTTTCTAGTGGGAAAGGCCTAAGCTTCTTGAGTGCTGTATCACCAAATGACCAGAAAGGTCCTTGGGCAACAATATGGAAGAACTGTGATAGTACAGCTGCAAGATGCTGGACCTTTTGCAGTTAATTTGAAAAATGAGATAGCAGTTTTGTTTATTGTGCTATATTTCACACCCATATCCCTTTGTTTTACTTTCCATCCTACTGACTTATGGGAAAGAAAATAACAAAACTGAATTATGGATCAGCATATTTTCTGAGTTGCTTTCGGGAACAAGCTTCTTTTTTCAGTAGAACAAGGTGACTTGAAAACAGAGCTAATAGATCTTTGACTACCCTGATGTGACTCCAGTAGCATAAAGCTATCATTAGTGGATTTGTCTGCTGTTGTAATTCAGGTGCCTAGGACTGGATTTTCTCCACGTGTAGAAAGAGAGGTTCACAGACAAGGTTTACTTCTATGGCTACTGGAATGCTGTCCTGTTTGAGGAACCACTCAAATAATCTAGGAACATTTAATGTTCTACTGAGTTATGTGGAAAATCTGGTAGTTCCCATAGAAGTTCAGAAATCTCAAGGTTTAAAGTTGGGGTTTTCAATAAACATCTATAATCACCTTTCTTTATGACTTCCAGGTTCCTTCTATCCTACATTTTGCATTCAAAAATATTTATATGCAAATAGTTATGACATGCTGCACATTGCCATCTTTATTTCCGAGAACACTTTTGGTCTAAACTATATTTATTAGATTTAGACCTTGACTCCAAAGTGTCTCTGGGAGCTTGGGAGGCTCGTAATTTAAAACAATATATTATACACAGTATGAAATATACAAAATAACCAACTTCCACCTGAACAGCTCTAAAGGCAAACTGTCTAAATGCAAAATCCCTCCAACAAGGCCTAGGAAAACAAGGCCTTCTGGATTGCCATCAGGATAGGAGGCACAGAGATCTCTTTAGGATCCTAAGTAGGATAACTCAAGCACACCCCTTTATTATTCCAAACCCATACATTTGGGAAGTCTCCTAGTTGTTCTGGAAGCATACCTTATTTCTTCTACAGGTAGTCCTCGACTTACGACCACAATTGAGGCCAAAGTTTCTGCTGTTGTGAGATATTTGTTAAGTGAGTTTTGCCCCATTTTATGACTTTTCTTGCCATAGTTGTTAAGTGAATCGCTGAAGTTGATAAGTTAGTAATCCAGCTATTAAGTGAATCTGGCTTTCCCATAGACTTTGCTTGCCAGAAGGTCATAAAAGGTGATCACATGACTCTGGGACACAGGAACGGTCATAAATATCAACCAGTTGCCAAGCATCTGAATTTTGATCACATGACCATGGGATGGTGCAAAGGTTGTAACTCTGAAAAACGGTCATCAGTCACTATTTTCAGTGCTGTTGTAACTGAACGGTCATTAAATGAACTGTTGTAAGTTGAGGGCTACCTGTATGTGCAACAGGAAACACGACTTCACACCACTCTTTGCCCATCTTTTGCTTTTCGATACACTTTTATACTGGACTTCTTGTGAATGCCATACACTTTGCATGCTATCTAAGGCTTCTGTTCAAAAAAGGATTACTAACAAGCCATAAAGTTTATCCTCGCTGATTAAAATAAAGAGTACTCTATGGGTAATCCTACACAGCAGCCTTATGCTGTTTGTATCCCAGACTGAAACAAACTGGAAATGAATCCTGTTTAAGAAAATGCTGTCTGTGTTTCAATCACTCCTCAGTTTTGACAAGGATTCCAGTCAGGTATTCTGCCCAGAGGGTGGTTACTACAACCCCTGATTAGTAGATTTTCCTCCCCTGATTCCTTTGTGCTGAGAAAGTAATTCCCTTTCCTTTCTATGGGTCTTTAGGGCCACATGGTTTCCACAGGTGCAACTTTCTATAAGCTGCCGTCTGATGAGTCCCTACTTACCGTGTTTCTCCTAAAACACGACCCACCCCAAAAAGAAGGCCCAGCACTGTTTTGTGCACATGCATTAAAATTAAGCCCTACCCCCAAAATTTGGCCCTATTTAAGTGCATGCATGGCCAGCCCTGCCATATTCTCACGTCGCTTGCAGTGCGGACAACACAAGGTTTTTTTGAGTATTTATGTTTGTCCCGACCCACGTGGTCCAGCACAGCAAGAGGGACCTTTTGCAAAAAAGGTCCCTATTGCAGATGGCTATAACCCTAACCCTTTTGCAACCTCCTGACAGGCAAAGTCAATGGGGAAATCCAGATTGATTACAACCCAGATTGATTGTAAACAACCCTTTTGTAACTTAATCCCAGCTACTACCCCAGATGGCTTAATGGATTGGGTTAATGGATTAATGTACTTAATGATCTTAAGTCTTAAGATCTTAATGATAAACAACCCTTTTGTAACTTACCAACTGCATGCCAAATCCCAGCCGCCACCCCAGTGGGGACCAACTGCACATGCCCTTAAATAGGGCCAAATTTTGGGGGTAGGGCTTAATTTTAACGCATGCACACAAAACAGTGCTGGGCCTTCTTTTTGGGGTGGGTCTTGTTTTAGGAGAAACACGGTTTTAATATTCTCCCACAATTTGATTCTACTAGTATATTCTACTAATATACTTACCTAATATCTTATAACAAGACTATGAAACTTATATAAAATGTTCCGTAAATCTAAAGCTTGTCTACTTTTGGTTCAAGCATTCAGAAATCCATATTAAAGCTATACTCCTGATGGTTGAGTGAAAGATTGGAATATAAGTGCAAACTTTTCCAAGAATTAAAAAAAAATGGGTAGAATCCAGTGGAAAACAGGGGGGTTAAAGAGAAGAATGTGGCAAATATTCAAGACATGTCTACATTCTTAATTTGGGAATGAGACATGCAAATGTGTTCTTATTAGAATATTGATGGTGTTGAGTTGCCCCATGGGCTTTCCCCAAATTTATTGGGTGGAAAATGGTACTATCTATGGGGAAGACCTTTTAGAATTCCACCCTTGCCTTTCAGTGTGATTATATAAGGTGCTTTAGCAAGAAATAGATCATGAAACCATCTGGGATGCTTCCCAACTGAACACTTCTAGTGCTACTGTTTATAAAATATTGGCTGAATTCTCCCACAGTCTAATTTTGCTTAATCACAGCTTTACACATTACATGTTCATAACCAAATAACATAGTTTTTCATGTTGTGCTGATAGAATAATTAGCTGCATTCACACATCACCCTAAACTCCTAAATCTCCTAAATAAAGAAATACTGTATGGGTGCATCCTGAACCACTGGAATATATCTATACAATATGATAATCAGTTTTTATTATGGTCACAGACTAGCAAATATATCTATACTAATAACAGCTTATGAACCTTTCTTAAGATTCAGAAATCTGTTCAGACCTAAGTAGATCTGCCCTTACTTATTTCATTGCATCCTGGAAAAGGTTTAGTGGAAGGATGGTTGTAGGAGTAGCTGTACTGTATTAGAAATATGGAGAAGGAGAAGAAACATCTTAAAAAAACTGGTCAGAAGCATTTGGCATGTCACACTAAAACAGAAGGATATCAAAAGCAAAAGTGAAGAACCGAGGTCAAGAAGACAGGACACAACTGGAGAAGCAAGAGGTTGCCTGATGAAGATCAGATTTTCACAGGACATTATCACAGAGACATCAGTAAGCAGTACGCAAAATTTCATATACTTCGACACTAAAGAAAGAATATGGGGAATAAACAAAACTAAGGATGGTAACTCAGAAGATTAATATGATATAACAGGCACTTGGTGGGATGAGAGTCAGGATTGGCACATAGCACTCATTTATTCAAAAAGGAGACCCAAGAGAAAGGGTAAAGAAGTCGAACTATATTAAGAAAAAATATATTCAAACAGATATTTAGGGAGAAGCACAGAAACCTTGTTGAAAGTCTTTGGGGAAGCCTAAAAGCAGGGAGAAACAAAAGCAATATGATTGTGGAAATTTATGACAGATGTCCTTGGTGGGCAGAAGAAACAAGTGAGGCTTTTCTGCATCAGATGATTTTTTAAAAAGACATGCAACAGTGATAATGTGGGATGTCAATTATCTTAACATTACCTGGGTATCTAATTCTGTCAAGAGGTCCAACACATTTCTTTTTTTTTCTCTTGGTGACAATTTAATTTCTCAGAAAATAGGAGAGAACAAGGGTGTCTGTTATCCTGGGATTTATCTTAACCAAGACGGAGGAACTGATTGAAGGAATTACGTTGACCAGCACCTTGGGGGAAAATGATCATGCTCTCCTTGAATATATAATATCCAGAAGACTGAGAGATAACAGGAATCTGACCTGCATACTAAATTTCAGAAGAATTCGTTTTCAAAGAGAAGATGGCAAGAAGCAATTGTTTCATTGTATTCTTTCCGGTCAGACCTTTTTTGGAAAGTGTTTCTTGTTCTGGGTACCACTGTTCAAAATGGACACTGAAATTTGAGTAAATTCAGAGAAGGTCTACCAAAATGATGAGGGCTCTGGAAGCCAAATTCTGTGAGGAATGGCTAAAGGATCTGGGTGTGTTGGCCTATAGAAAAGATGACAGAGGGTCAACATCAAATATCAGTAGGGTTGCCACACAAAAGAAGTGGCAGATTGATTGTCTATTATCCCAGAGAGCAAGACCAGAAGCTACAAAACTACAAGGAAGTGAGGAAGTACATCAGGAGGAACTTTCTGACTGAACAAGCTGTCACCCACTGGAACAATGGCACTTTCACTAAAGGTTTTCAAATATAGATAGTGATGTACTTATGAACAGGTTATGTTCTGAGATCCTGTTCATAGATCAATTTTGTTTGCAGGTCTAAACAAGTGGTGCACTGTAAGTTAACATTCTCCTGACTTTCAGGATCTTCTAAGCTGACGTTCTGGACAGGTTTATTCATATCGATGAAAGTTTGTAGTTGGAAGTTTGTAAGCAGAGTAATATCTGCAATAATTCTACCAAATCCTGCACTGAGCAGAGGGTTGAACTAAATAAGTGTGATTCTAGAACTAAATAACTCCTTTTCAATATCTTGTTCCACATCAGACCATATAATGAGACTTTGGAAAAAGTCCAGAGAAGAGTAACTAAGATGATTAAAGGCCTGGAGATTAAAACACATGGAGAACGATTGCAGGAATTGGATATGGCTAGTTTAGAGAAAAGAAGGACTAGGGATGACATGATAGCAGTGTTCCAATATTTGAGGGGCTGCCACAAAGAAGAGGGAGTCAAGCTATTCTTCAAAGCACCTGAAGGCAGAATAAGAAATAATGGATGGAAACTAATCAAGAAGAGAAGCAACCTAGAACTAAGAAGAAACTTCCTAACAGTGAGAACAATTGATCAGTGGAATGGCTTGCCTCCAGAAGTTGTGGGTGCTCCATCACTGGAGGTTTTTAAGAAGAGATTGGATAGCCATTTGTCTGAAACGATATAGGGTTTCTTGCTTGAGCAAGACTAGAAGACCTCCAATGTTCCTTCCAACTCTATTCTGTAATAACTGTGTGCTTACTGTAAGCTCATGATCACCCCCTTCCAATTATAAATCTCATTCAAATCAACTGGTTGTATTAATCCTCAGAATTAGCCACATATGAAATTCAGGTACCATGTAATTTACAGTGTCCCAGTCTGCTTAATATGCCTTTTCAGTTCCTGATATAAAGCCCTTCTAATCACATTTTAAGACAATTAAAATTACTTCTGCAAGCCCTGCGAAGATCTACTTAGCAAAGCTAATATTCCTCTCATCAAGTACTAATGGTTAATTGGTGAAGCTGATGGAGAAGCCCATGAAACTATTCTGCTGCAAGACTTCAAAACTGTGAGGAAATGTTCTGAGCCCCTGTCTAGTGACCCCTAATTTTGAGGCCTGCATGGCAGGAAATAATTGGAAAGATGGGAAGCCAGATGTGAGGAATAAAAACTTCACACAAAGTGCTAGAACCATAGAATCTTAGGGCTGGAAGGGATCTTGGAGGTCTTGTCCTTTCCCCTGCCCAAGGCAGGAATCCTTATAGCAGTATGGACAAATGGTGATCCAATCTTTTTTTGAAAAACTCCAGCAATGGAGTACCGACAACCCCAGGAAGCAAGCTGTTCCATATATTAATCATTCTTACTTAGGAAATTCCTCCTTATTTCCAAGCTGAATCTTCCTCTGATAAACTTCCACCCATTGCTTCTTGTCTACCTTCAGTTGCTATGGAGATATTCAAGGTAATCCAAGGCTGAGTGCCAATCACCTCAGGGCACAAAAAGTTATTGGAAGTAGCACTTGCACCTCAGAAACAACAAACAAGGGGAATGCTAAACCAATAGTCTAAAACAATAACCAACAATTCCATGGAACGGTCTGATAGAAATTCAATAGGATTCAATAGTTAGTTCATCTAAACAAACCAAGACAAACTTATTTTCTATGTGCTTTCCCCACTGTATTTGCTTTCCCTTGATAACCTCAACCACAATCTTTAATGTCCTTCATATATTTTTTTATAAGTTGCTGTACTTCAGAGAAATGATTCATTACAATCATTTTTATTTACAACCTCGTTACTTCTGGTATCTGGAGAAAGCTTCTTGTTCAGAAAGTGACGCATTTTCCCACTTTCCCCTTTTTAGTCTATTTATCTTTAAAGATCAGCAACTACTAATCATAGCAGCTACAGATTTTGTTCGCACATCATTTCCTATAAAGGCAGATGCAATATTTACACGTGAGTCACTAGAAAATGAACAGCACCTGCTGCTATTTTAAATTAAATTGATATTTACAATGTGACAAAGAGCATGGTACTGATTTTAATTTTCTACAAAATTCACTCTCCCCCTCTCCTACTTTAACAATACAGAATAATATATACTTTTGTTTTAATGGTAATTCAGTAGTTGTATATGCAGCATCTTTGGCCAGCAGTGCATTTATTTCAGAAAAAAAGGAACTCTGATACAAGGTATGTAATAAGCATGCCATTTATTTATTAAGCCATTTAAAATACATTTTTCAGAATAAAATGTTTTTCAGACGATGAATACATTATGTAACAAATCAGTTTGAAAAGCTGTAGCAGCATAACAATGCACAACAATATATTATTAAGCAAAGATGTAATTATTAATAGATCTAAAATCCCGACCCTACATCACTAACAATCAAGCAGAAATGTAGTTTGCTCGTCTTGGTTAAAAGCAAAAATAAAAATGTTTATTCTCCACTGAGGAAACAGCAGGAAAGAAGCAAATAAAAAAGACCTTATAAGACTGGAGATGGCTGTAGTTTGTTAAAGTGAGGATGCTTTTGAGAAATGACGTTGCGCAGATAGGAGAATGACTGCACAAATTCCACTCATCCCTCTATTTTTACCAATACAAATTATATGTTATCTTCTGCCCTTCATGATTACAAATCACTGTAGCTATTGTTGTCAAAAATCAAGCAACTTCCTTCAGTTCTCTTTCAATGAAGCCCATTTCTAAGTCCTTTTATGAGGTTTGCTTTTTTAATTGAAAAGCATTCTGTAATACCCAAGTGGCAATGGCTCTTCCTGTGAATACTGATGCCTATAGTTTCTCTTGAAGCTGATAAAAGTGTTATTGTTAAGCCTTTATTTGAAAGAAGCACAAGCAGTTTGATTATTTTCTTTGCCCTTCTCTAAAAAATGATTAAATTACTTTTTGCAGCAACAAGCCAAGGTGACACAGTCTAGAACCCCATGTAGAAATATAACATCTGTTGAATCAAAATTAGATTTAAAGAATATATACGTAGGTAAATAATTAATATATATGTATTTTTAAAAAGATTAAGCTTGGCAATCAAGTTAGCCAAAATAATACAGGTAGTCTTCAACTTACAATCATTCATTCAGCAACTGTTTGAAGTTATGAAGGTGCTAAAAATGGGCTTACACCTTTACTCCAGAGTTAAAGCTGTTGCATAGTCCTATGGTCACTGTGGGCAGGGTAGTCAAAATTTGGCACTTGGTAGCCCACCCTCACTTACAACTGCAAGGGTACTTCAACTTCCTCTACCCATCTACCTTCTCCATCTCTGCCCTGTTGGGTGCTCTGCATTCTGCCACAGAATGCTCTCCCCTGCCATATGCCAGCTGCTTGGGGAAGTTGAAGCAAAGGCAAGCACAGCAAAGCAGGAGAAGCATGAGGTTCTTAATCACTGATGTTCCTCTCCTGGCTTAATTATCTCAACTAGAACTACTAGAACCGTCATCGCTACCAGTGTAGTCATCTGATGTTTTGTTTAATGACCACATTGCTTAGCAGTGGAAATTCTGTTCCCAATTGTGATTTTAAGTCAAGGACTACCAATATCAACTGACTGCCATGCCACGGGCACTGATGGTTTTATTTATATTTTTTTATTTTTCATACTCCTGTACTGCAATCTCCCTCAAAAAGGGACTCTAGGAGGTGTGCAATAAAGTGTTACAATATAAAAAAGTGTGTATTTAAGTTAAAAAAAAATAAGAGGAGGCAAGAGATTAAAATTAGTTAAAAAACAAAGGGAGGGCTTTCAGGGGACTAACCAGCACCATGGTTGTGTGCTCTCCTGGGCTCCCCATGCAAGGCCATAGAGCCATGTCTTAATTCCTTTTCAAACCAGGAGAATGGGGGCCTGGCTCACCTCTGTGGGAAGAATATTCCATAGGATGGGAACAACAACAGATAAAAACCACACCAATCAGAATTCTTTAACCAATGGCGTCTGCAACATTCCCTGCCTGCCTGAGTGGGATAGATTGATATAACGGGACGAAGATGATTCTATAGGTAGCCTGGCCCCATTCATATAGAGCTTTATAAGACACATCCAACATCTTCAACTGGATCCGGAAGCAAACTGGCACTCAATGCAGTTCGCGCAGCAGAGGTGTTACATGCACCCTTCTTTGGGGGCCTAAAATTGCTTGCAAAGCTGGACTTTGTACCAGCTAAAGCTTCCAGATACTTTCTAATGCTAGCCCCATATAGATAGTTCAAATAGGAAATGATGAGGGCATGAGAGACCGAGCAGAGACACACACCCCTATCCAGGAAAAGGCATCACTGGTGCACAACGCAAAGCTAAGCAAAGGTCCTCCCAGATTAGGAATATGAAATATAAATACAAGTAAATAAATACATTTATTATTTGCAACTTGGTGCTAGAATGATAAAATAAATAAAATAAATTTTGGACTCTTTTCAGTTGCAATGTGGTATTCAGAAGGACTGCTAATTGTCACCCTTGCCATTGTTAAGTGATGTGGTCACATGACATTGCTTAGCAAAAGAAATTTCACTCCCAATTGCCGTGATAACCCAAGGAATTCCTGTATTTCCAACTTAACATGATCAGTATGGGTTATATGCTTTGACCTCTTCAAAGACACTTGTAATGCTCTCTTATTTGATAGAATCCATGAAACAAATGAAACCCATAACATATCTTTATTGAAAGCTCAAGAATAATCTTGAAGTGACATTTTGGGGATATTCCACCTATGGACTAAAGAATGGAGTCTTTGACAATGTCCCAATTATGGCTTCATAACCTTAAAAATGTTTAAATGTATCAACATTTAACATTGAACTTGGTTTATAAAAAAATGTATCTAGTTTCCCTAAGAAATATACTTGAAAGGATGTCTATGGAAATGCTCAGTAATCCAGGTCATGGTTGCCCCAAAGCTTTTTCAAGAGGCAACTGGACTTTCTGGGTTTTTTTTTTCTTTGAAGACGTTTCATTCAAGAAGTTTCCTCAGCTCTGAAGAAGCTTCTTGGATGAGAAGCAAAACATCTTCAAAGAAAAAAAACCAGAAAGTCCAGTTGCCTCTTGAAAAAACACCTTTGAGACTTGAAAGGATGGACATCAGATTTTCTTTAGAAGTGTAAGAAAATGAAGGTTCAGTAAGTTAGATTATATGGTCATGTAAAATATCTGGTATCCTTTTGGAATGATATTTTAATGTATAGGTTGTTTTCACTTACCAACTGCCATTGAGTCTGGAAAATCCATCGCTAAGCGATGTGGCCATAAAAATCACATGAATGCACCAGGCTTATAACATCGTTCTGCGGCAGTCATTAAGCAAATCACCACAGGTCATTAAGTACCATATCACATGATTTGCAACTTCCTGACAACTTCTCATTGACTTTGCTTGTTGAAAGCCAGCTGTGAAAGTCACAAATTGCAATCATGTGACTACAAATTGCTATGACCATTGCAGCAGTTGTGAAGTGCTAAATCACAATCGTGTGATTGCAAGGATGCCCTGAGACAGCTGCAAGTTTAAAGACTGGCCATAAGCCCACTTTTTCAGTACCATCATAACTTCCAACAGTCAGCAAGGCAGTTGGTGAGGACTATTTGCATATAAGTAGATTTATGGGGAAATCTTTAAATGTTAAAGATGTTAATGTGATATTGAATTATACACTGAAGTTTTGGAATCTGGCTTTGTATCAAGAATTTCTATCAAGCATGGAGAATTGCTAAATTAATTATCTTGAGAAATTGGAATCATGACATTTTTCCAGATGTTAACAAATGGTTTTTGAAAATATGTGATTTATCCATCTTGGAATATTTTCTATTAATTTAAGAGTGAAGCAAAGAATGTACTGCTTTGCAGAGCTTTTGGATATTTTACAATAATACAATAATACTAACATCATAGTACTATATGATATTAGTAAACCAGTGACTATTAATAAATTTTATAAATAATGTATGGGGTTTTTTCTTTTCTTTGTTTGTTTGGAGTTTTTATCCTTTCCTTCTTTGATTTCCATTATTTTTAAAAGGATTGTTCTGTATAACTGTATTTTTAAGTGAATTTAGCTGTTGTATTACTTCTTGTATTTTGAAATAAAAGATAGCAGTGAAATGAACAATAGCAAAATATTGTTTAAATCAAAGATATATTAGGTAGATATTTTTTCAATAACTACTAACATTCAGAACAGAAACAGTTCATTTTTCCTTCTATTGCCATATACATCCCTCCCTCCATCCACCCACTGTTAATGTTATGGTTGTAGGAAATAGTCTCACATGGAGTTACATTATTATGCATCTGTTTTCCAAAGCATGAAAAATAAAAATACAAACTCATTTTTCTAATACTGAATCAATCCAACAACTCAACAAGTTGCAACCTGTGGATAAGCGATATTATAGTGAGAGATGCCTCCCTTGGGAACGTTTTTTTTAAAGCTTATTGCCATGACACTGCAACAGGCCCCAACTGGCAAAGTCTTAATTGGGGCTTTGGAATGCCTTCTTCTAGTATATACTTATATACAAATATCATATGCAGTATTCATTCTAGCAATGTAGGATGGTTTGTATCAGTCTCAATCGTTCTCTTTCATCTCACGTTAGTTATGATAGTTGAACCTCTTGGTAATTCATATACCACATACAAACTACATAAGAATTTCAATTAATCCTGCTACAGTTCTCTGTATGGTTTGTATGAAAGTAAAGTAGATGATGTCTATTAAATTCTACTTCAGCATAGCCTGGAATTACTTGAATTGCATTTCCAGTTTTAACATGCAACAACATCAACAAGATAATTTCAAGAGCAAAAGTCTGTAAAACTGAGTAATCTTGCACGGTTGAAAATATCTGTGCTCAAAGATATTGAAAGACTTCTGTAAGGATCATCTGGGAATTCTCACTTTGCTCCATTAGGAATTGCTCTTTTCTCCAAGCTATCTCCAAGAGATTTCCTACTACTGAAAGACCATAATAATTTAATGGAACTGTTTCAGGTCTATTCTTTAATATCTATAAATAACGTGTTTTCAACCTTGTTTATTGCCTGGTTAGGTGACAATGAATAAGCAAGTGGAAAACTGTTGTTTAGGAAAATTCTCAATCTCTGCATCACAACTCTCACATAGGAACCGAAAAAGAAATGAATAAATAGTGACAGTGTCAATTTATAAATAGTGTCAATGGGAGAGGTAAAAAAGATGGGACCAATAACCACATGATCAAAACCTCACGTTATAAACATAAAGTGGAGCAAAGCTTTGATTGTACCGTCCTGGCTGCCATCTTGAAACCCTCCTTTTTAGATGCCTTTGCTAACATAAAGGCTGTCTGATCAGCTCTGAGAATCTGGGAAAGCATATGGGATATCTGGGATATCTCATGCTGATATTTGATATTGACATTTTGTTTTTGTTTTAAAGTAGTTCAAATAAAGTGCTCTGAGATTCACTGAGTTCCAAACACTTCTGCTCCTAGATTGGATATTCTGTTTTATGCATGCTATTCTCTGGGTTCTCAACAACCCATTTTTCTATAGAATATATTAAGCTTATCTTATTTTTGTTCACCTAAGTTTTTTTTCCTGATTATTGACTGGATCTAAGCAATTTCATGCTCCATAAGGTTCTGAGCAGCATCAGCTGCATACAGGCACACAACACTGTGTATGCGACACAGCACTCTAACCCATGACTAACCAAATAATGGCTTAATTAATGAATGCAGTTGTCTGTGTTGATATAGTATACTGAACCATAGGTTAACCATACTAGCTGAGTTTGCATAATACACCAGCTAGAGTGTTGTGTAAACCCAGACAATGTTTTTATGTTAGTCATTTTTTTTAAAGAAGCTATCCTGCCTAGTTCTGAAACTTTTCAGTAGGAGGACAAAACTGGTCCCATTTCCAAGATACAAAGAAACCAAGCACTGTCTTGTTTGGCTGCTGAAAAAGAAGCTATAATTCTTCTCCTATCCCAATCCCTGCAATTTTTATTATTTTCCATCATGAAGAGAATACCTGTATGATTATTATCTGCCTCATAGCTGTAGACGATCAAGACTACAGAACTGGAAGACTGGATATACTGCATTTTTATGGGGCTTCTCCACAGTTTTTTTTCAATTATGGACAGAAAAACACATAATGCTCCCTTAAATAATTAGCATAACACTGGGCTGAGGAGGGGCTTCTTTACATCAAAGCAAGACACTTTCTGAGGCTAAATGTAAAGTGTTTGGATAATTGGTTGGGTTGATTCAAAAGCCAGTTAAACATGGTGTGCAAAGAGGACAATGCCTATGCTATAATAGACAATCTAGCATTTTTCAACTTCCATTAACCTCAGTGAGCATGGTCAGGCTAGAGCTACCAAATTTGAGCTGCAAAAATCCAGAGGGCCATTAGATTAAAATACAATTAGTTATTTAGTGCCTGTCAAGCTATTTGTAGCCAATCACTGAAGATTTTGGGGGACACAGCCACTTTGTTGTTGAAATGCTTTCATGCCCAGTCCTACAAATATTGCACAACTCATGTGCTCTTCTCAAAAGTTAAACTGCACAAGATCTAATGTGATTTCAGAAATGACTACCAACATTTTCTAAGATTTCATTGAGATGTTGAAAGCTTTGAACATTCTTGATTAAGATATTCCAAGTTTTCAGCAATTAAAAAAAAACCCCATGGTTTGGTAGAAGTCCTGAGTCTATATGCACCATCTTGCTGATTTTTAAAACGAGAGATGGATGGTGGATACTGAATTCCAGATACATGATACAGAATATATTAAAGGCATTGACCAAGGTCCCACTAAAAACAAAGTAAGTATTTAAAAAGTATAAAATAAAATGAACAAATAAAACAGAAATAGCATTATTGTTGATATGGTTAGGTCCTGGAGATTTACAGTGGAGTTGTAAAATTTAAGCCATGCATCTTTATAAAATGGACCAGACAATGGGATTTTAGGACTGTAATTTCAGATTTTAGTCACAGTGTATTTGAAGGGTGTCAGGTTGGCAAAGGTTGTTCTATGGAAAACAGCTATGAGTAATTTCAGATTAAAGTGTTGCATTTAAAAATAGTTTTGTAATTATTACAATTCTTTAACAAAGAATTTTCCCTGAAGTATTTTTTGAATAAATCTTTTGGTTTGTAGCCTTTCTTTTTCTTTTCCTAAGCACTTTTCTTTTATATTAATTTCAAATATAATCAAAGCATGATTATATTTCTATTTCCATATGAAAAGGATTTGAGAAACAAAAAAAAATACAGTTCACCATATTTTATGGCACACAGCTGTCACTTTTATATCCACATTCTAGATGAAGCCACTTTCATCCATCTTTCTGTAGCACCATTGTAGCTTATCACAGTATCAGCAATCAATTTTACTTCTGCTGCAGTGCTTATTTTTCTGTGGGGAATAACTCCAATATCAGTCATTAGAAAAATAAATAAATGTTTTAAATACATTAGCATCTCATTAGCCAAAATTTAGAAGAAGCTTTCTTATGACCTGATCCTGTGAGAAATAATTTTTACATCTTCCACCCCACTCACCAGTTCCTCATAACCGCATCCATGCAGCTTTGTTAGTAATAAAGTGGGTAGCTATTGCTTTTCTTTCACAATATTTATTCAATTTCCTAATCCTTCCAACAGCTCTAGACTGACCCTTCTTAACATGCAGGGTCAACTAGGTAGTTCTACCTCCTGACACAAAACACAACTGCTACTCAGTAAGTACAGGACAAACAATTATCGTGCAATAGGTTAAGCATGTGAACAAGAATATCATACCTCATACAACAAAATAAAGGGATCATATAATTTGGATGACTGGGCTCAAATCCCTGACATGTTTTGTGAACATGCACAAACTGAAGCCCCAAATAGAAAAACAGTCTGAAAAACTAACACTTAGAAATGAGATGAAGTGGTGAAAGATTCTAAGAAAATGTACATATGCAAAGGAAGAGAAAAGAATCAGTATATCAGCTGCTCAAAATGCAAAATGCTTACAGCCAACAACAACAAGGCTGAGAGACTTGATCACTATTTTGAATCAATCTTTTCCAATAAGAAAGTATGAGTTACAGTATATTAGGAAATTTAAAAAGCAGAATGAAGCTTGGGATTGGCTGCAAAAATGAAGAGTTAGCAGAGATGGCTAAATTGATTGCTTTGATTAAAGAAACAAACACAATTACTTTGGTTTCTGTTTGGAAATTGCTTCAGGACTTTGTGCTTGTGGTGGAAAAAAATGAAACCTTGATTTTCAGGTTTACCTATTAGATAGGTTGTTGTAACAGAAATTGCTAGTTTATACAATTATGTAAAAGTAAAAAGTTGAGGTTTAATGTTATTATACTGCATTATTCTATTGCGCCAAAGGGAGTCAGACATCAACACCTTTTCTTTCTTTTTTCCCCTTTTTCCTACACTTTTCCCTTGCCTTTTTCTTCCCCTATCTTTCCTACTATTTTCTTTTGCATTTTGTATTTTATATTATACATTAATTAAAAAAGAGATTGGTAAAATGTGGTTCGATAAGCATGTTTATTTTAGTTTTAATCTTCAGAACCAGAATGTATCTAGTGCTCTTAAGGAACTATATTATGGTGTAGCTGAATCTTTATGTATAATCTTTGAGAAATCTGGGCCTACTCAGAAAGCTATCTCTAATATTCAACAAAGGGGAAAGGTGGATCAAGAGAACTAAGTATTAATATCTAAGAAGATTCTAAAATAGATCACTAAAAGATCAACCTATCAGCACCTTAAAAACAACTTGATCACAAAAAGCACTGATTAGTCAAGAACAAGTAATCTTTATCTCAGTAAAGCATTTGACTAAGTACAATATGCTATGACACTCTTTATTAGTGACTTAACTGGCCGAATCACAGACTGTAAATGATGGAAGGGACCTTGGAGATCATTAATTCAATTCCCTACACACTGCAGGTGTCCACTACTACAGCACCTTTGATACATGGTCATCAAGCCTCTATTTAAACATTTCTGACAAACACCTCCACCTCCCAGGGTTGTCTGTTCCATTGATGAACAACTGTTACCATTACATTTTTCCCTATTGGGAAAAATGTAAATTTCAAGAACAAATCCAAAGTCCTAGATCTGAGAGGAAAAATCAAAGGCATGTTCTTGAAATTTATATTTTACCCAATGCTCCAACTTGTAAAGATTTTCCTTTTAAGCACAGGTCTCATGTAGGGAAAGTATTGAAGAAAGTCTCAATACCCTGTTAGAATTGGCCCTTTTCCTTTGTATTTCTACAGTGCTGACACAGTAAAAAAAAAGAAAGCTCTGTGTAGAAATATAGTGATGCATGTACATGAAACCAACTATACATCATCACAGGAAACACCTGAAGGATATAATGCATAAAAGTACAGGAAAAAACGTTCAGTCATTCTCAGCTGCTCAAACACCTGCATGAATGAGTCCATGAATTCATCAGTTGTTGAATTCTTCTCTCTCACTTTATATTTTTTTACAAATAAGCAATTTAAAAAGATTATTATCTCTCTCCTTCTAAAGTAAACTGATTTCTTCCGCTTTCCTGATATATGAACATGTATGTGAATACAGGTAGTTCTCAACTTATAACAATTTGTTTAATGACCATTCAAAGTTACAACGGTACTGAAAAAAAGTGACTTATGACTGTTTTTTTTTTTACCATTGCAGCTTTCCCATGGTAACGTGATCAAAACTGGACATTTGGCAACTGACTCATGTTTATGACCATTGCAGTGTCTCAGGATGATGTGATCACCTTTTGAGACCTTCTGACAAGCAAAGTCAAATGGGGAGGCCAGATTCACTTGACAACCATGTTACTAATTTAACAACTGCAATGATTCATTTAACAGCTGTGGCAACAAAGGTCATACAACAGGGAAAAAAATCGCTTAACAACTGTCTCAGTTAGCAACAGCAATTTTGAGTTCCATTGTGGTCATTAAATCGAGGACTATCTGAATGTGTGGTACATATAGATGTGCATGATTTTACTTCACCAGTCCAAAGAATTTTGGTACAGTCCAATGTGGCTCACCAAATCAAAAAGAATGCCTCTCTCATTTTGCCATAAAATAGATTAGTGAAAAGGAAATATTACCTTTTTGTAATAATCCAAATTCCATTTGACTTAAACACCTGACATTTCCCGGTAATGACACTGTTTCACTCTCACCAAATTTGTATGACGCACCCCAAACTGCCCCCTCATATGCAAATTGTATCTGCATTTCTTAAACTAATGTTGCGCATTTAAAATTGTCACATGTTAAAAGTAAACTGTATACACAACTACAAAGGGATAATTAATCCTTTTCATAACATAAAATGACTTTTATGCCGTTAATCTAATTGTCTCTATGCGGCATTTAAGCCCTGTCATTTCCATTAATAAACACTGCTAAAAATATTTTTCCAGTTATTTCTACTAACAATTGAAAGAACACTTTAGTACTGTAAATACAATTTTACTTTTTTGAAAAATAAAACTTTTTGAAGTACCCCTTTTCATATATTATACATTCATCTACCTCAGTTTTGGCAGAGAATTTCCTTTGGCAGGCTATCCTCATATTGGGGTAGTGTGTATAGCACATGACCAGGAGAAGAGCTGCGTCAGGCTTGATTTAGACTTGCCACAACTGTGCGTTGGCGTTGACACATACCTACACTGCAAAAGGGTGTATGGGTAAATATAGGTTATAGATGATTGCACACAGGCCAATGTGCACACCTCCCAAATCTCAACTACACGTTGTGTGGAGATATGGATCCTGCATGCTGATTGGTTGATCTGACGTCCTGTTGGGAGACAGGCAGAAGGCAAGACATATTCAAACAATGTTAACATTTGCAGAAGTATAAATGCAACTATGCAACTGTCTCCAAATGACAGATATATATGTTCTCTGATGTGCAGTGACACAGAAGTCTAGATCAAGCTTTAAACAACATTGCAAAATGCAATGCTGAATGAGCCAGAGGAAGACGAAGGAATGGAGCTTAACTATTTCTGCATCCAAGAGTTTTTTCCTCACGCTGTAGATGCCTAGACAGGACATCCCGAGTGTAAGGGACAAGAAGATTTCCAAAATACAGTAGTATTTCAAAATTCCAGTTTTGATATACATTCTCAAAGTGATGGTTTTAATCAAAGTGAGCACTCTTTCTTAATGGTTGAGGGGTTTTTTAGATCAAGTAGGGGGTGAGATGAATTCTACTTTGAGATAATGGTCCTGAATGTAGCAAGGGCTGAAGGCATATAGGTCTTTGTAAGTACACTCCAACACCTTGCATGGTGTCCAGAAACACACCTACATACAAATATGTTATTCTGCAAAACTGGCTGCTGTTGGATAGCAAACAGGAGCCTGTATTCTGTGTCAGCTACCACTTCCAGCTTGTCTTCAAGGGCAACCTTACTTAAAGCAAATCTAACCAAGGAGCCACTTGTTTTCAGCACCTCCTAGTTTGACTATCAAAGCTGGCCACCTGCTGTTCCAGTAAGAGTTGTGACTCCAGGAAAACCTAGAAATTGCATTCCAGTTTCTTCATACGAAAGACAGCCTCATTTAAAATAATAGAACCATAGAGTTTCTGTAGTCATAATAAATCTATCTTATTATGTTTTGGTCCCAGTCTGTTTTACTCCATGCAGTAAAGCCTGAACATGTGTCACTCTGGTCATCTTCACTCCTTGTCTTTTTGCCCCATCATTCTAGGCATTTACTTTGGCACTTCATCTTCTGGAATTTCTTGATTTGCCAAGGGGAGGCTGCCCAGGAGCAACCCCATCAAGAAAGCCCTATCTGTGTATTCTGAAACAGAATTTCCAATTTAATTCACTTGTTTTAGATATCATTTTATGCCTCTGGTTTTCTATAAATGAGATTTCCTAAGCCCAGAGAAAATAGAAATGATAAAGTTCCATATTTTGGGATTCCATTGTTATCTACAAGTGCTTTAATGGTTCATGGTTTGACAACTTTGGTAAAGAGGAGAGACATTCATTTGGTAGCTCTCCTAGATTAGAGCAGTAAGTTCTCGACTTACGATCACAATTGAGTCCAAAAATTATGCTGCTAAGCAAGACATTTCTTAAATGAGTTTTGCCCATCTTATGACTGTTCTTGCCACAGTAGTTAAATTAGTAACATGGTTAAGCAAACCCAGCTTCCCCATTGACTTTGCTCGTCAGATGGTTGCAAAAGGTGCATGACCCCAGGACACTGCAACCCAGGGTGGGCTGCTGGGGGTTTGCAGATGTACGGGTGGACCCTTAGCGAAGATTCTGCAGGGTTTGCCAAACCCCCAAATCCCACTCCTGGCTCGCCCCATCCCCCCGCCATGGTGCAGAAGGCCAACTAGGCCACGCCCACCATGGTCATGCCCACCCAGAAACCAGTCAGTGAACTCATTGCTGAAATTTTTGAAGCCCACCCCTGCTGCAACCATCTAAATATAAACCAGTTGCCAAGCATCTGAATTTTCATCATGACCATAGGGATGCTGCAATGGTCATTAAGTGTGAAAAACAGTCATAAGTCACTTTTTTCAGTGGCATTGTAACTTTGAATGGTCACTAAACAAATGTTTATAAGTCAAGAGCTAGCTGTACATGAATATCCCTTCCACAATAGTGGTGCCACTTCTTTATTCAAATGGGGTGTGAATGTGGGGAGAAAAGGTTCCAGGTGACGGACCTCTAGGTATGGATTATCATGTAGACATGTAATTACTTTATGTCCCCTTCATACCTTTATATTGATATGATACTACTTTCTAAACCTTATATTAGTTAGCAAAGAATGGATTTAGTTTCAAAATTTGCTAACTTTTGGGATAATAATAATTTTTAAAGGCTACATTATTAATAACATAATATAAATAAGAGTTTACTATTAATAATTATTCTTTTTTAGGGCAGTTATACCTTAAAGACACAAATGTCTTATGACCTTTTTTCATCTTATGACAAAACTAAAAGTAGAACAAATCTTATATCTCCTGGTAAATTAGTTCTTTCACAGAAATGGGTTTAACTTGTAATTGATGATAAAAGTATTTATAGCTGTGTTCCTTTTTCTGTTATTACCAGATATATCAAAAGATAAGTCAGCATGGTGACTTGATGATTGATTGCTTCCACAAACTAAGAAGGAATTCAGAACTACTAAGCAAAAAGCAAGGCAAACAGATAATTTTTTAAAAGTTTCACTTTGACACAATGTAAATCATAGATAATGTAGGTTGAGAACTGAAAAATACACATATTTGGCCCAAGAGCAGCTAACAATATTTACCGTCAAAAGTCTTCTTTTCAGAAGAAAATAGTACCTTTGTCAGATGTTGTATGGGGTTGAAATACTTACTACTGACTAATAAGAAAGGAAATACGTGTGCGTGTGTAGAGGGTGAGAGAAAGAAACTAATTAACTGTATACTAATTAATATACTAATAGTATACTATTAGTATACATAGGATACTAATATATACTACGGTATGTATATATTGAAAGCTGCTATGACAGCCAGGATAGCTACATTCTTCCTATCCCTTTCTTAGCATAGCTCATGCTACAAAATGACGGAGATAGGTTCTGCTACAAAACTAGGCCTACAGCATTAATTCCAGTAAACTGGCTAAATTGGTCTATCGTTTAATATTTTAGAACAGTTAGGCTTTTCATGTACACCCCAATAATAAATAAAAACAATCTTTTATTTCTATTCTTTTGAGGGCAGGTTTCTGATTTATTTTTTCATATTGGTCTTTAATTTAAATAGCAGTAGGAAAATTACCTGAAACATTTAGAAGAAGGCATGATATAGGTGGATGAAAGTCAGATTGTCATTCCAGGAAATGCTCCATTGTATGCTCCATATATGTAGTAGGAAACAAGACAGCAAATGCCTTGCTTCATACATTTTCTCAAATATAATGCATTTAAGTTCATATATATTAATATCTGAATAAATTGGTGATGCAGAATCTCTTCAGAAAGCCAAAAGTGGGCATGAAGTTTATTAATTAAGTCAAGGAAACCTGAGTGTTACTTAACCTTCTTCTGTAGGTTATAATCCTGGTGTACCATAAATTCTCTTCTGTAAAGTCACACTGTCACCAATCAAACTGTTCTCCAGGACAGCAGTGCAAGGTCTTCAGTTGTCAGCCCTACAAGGTAGACCAGACTAAAAGATTTTGTAATCCACTTTCATTGTCTGGACTCCAGCTATGTTTCCCTCTTTGTTGCTTTGGTAAGGGATCTTCCCTCTCTCCGTTAAGGCTATGCTCTTTACAGAAATGAAGGAACTCTGGGTGTAGAACTGTTAATGGGAAGATTTTTATGTGCGTTAAATCCTATACATTCAAAGGCTTTCCATTTAAGAAGACAATCATCTTGTACCTGATCTTTGTTAACATCACAATGTGACTTTATGCCGTGTTTCCCCGAAAATAAGACCGGGTCTTATTTTCTTTTGAC
Organism: Oxyrhabdium leporinum; assembly: GCA_032468155.1. Lineage (NCBI taxonomy): Eukaryota > Metazoa > Chordata > Lepidosauria > Squamata > Cyclocoridae > Oxyrhabdium > Oxyrhabdium leporinum. The sequence goes on along the minus strand of JANHFL010003661.1, from coordinate 29,795 downwards.
CCCCAAAATAAGTGCTTGGCCTTATTTTCACAGAGGTCTTTTTTTTTGAGGTGCAGGAGGCGGCGACAGCAATCACCTGATGGCTGCTCGGCCCCTTAACCTTGGCCCGTGGCCTGTGGATCAGCTAATCCAGCGAGGACCAGAAGTTCTGTCTCTCCAGGCGCCTGGAGATATCTCCAGTGCACTCTTACTAGCCCCAGCTAGTAATGATCAAATGTGTGCGTGTGTGAGAGAGAGAATGAGAGGAGAGAGAGAGAAAAAGAGAAACGATGGAGGGGAATAACCGGAATTGCAGGCAATGCTGTTTGAAAGAGTTTCCTCTCCACCGTTTCTCTTTCTCTCTGTGTGTGTCACACACACACTTAATGAAAGCGGTGGAGGGCAGGCAACTGGGTAAGGAGGCTGACCCTCCCCCGCCTCTAGCTCGGTGCCTGCTCAGGGTGGCTCCCTGATGCCTGGCCTCTGTGTAGGCGACCCCTGCACAGCCAATGTGAGAAATGGGCTCCCTCCCAGCGCCTCCTCTCTGGGCCTTGCCTGCCTCGGAAGCCAAGGATCCTGCAGGCATCCCAGCTATGTAAATGCCCAAATCCCCGCAACTCAAGCTGCTCCACCCGCCTGCCTGCCCACCACACCTGGGCCTGCCAGGCACCGTCCACCCCAAACCAAGCAGCAGGGAGGCTTTGGGACAGCACCATTCTAGTGCCCACCACCCTGCCAAAGGCGAAGTGGAAGCAGGTGGTGGCCATACAAGGCTCCTCCTAACCCTAACCCAGCCCCAGCGCTCATCAGGGGCTGCCCATACATGAAGTGTGGGTATGGGATGAGTTTGGCATTTTACCTTCCTGCCTTTTGCAAACTTTTGGCTGCACGCAAGGAAAGCAGCAGAAGCAGCAGAAATCTTTCTTTCTCTCCTCCAAACTGGCCAGAAATGAGTCTTCGTGAGACTCATTGCGCCGGCGCAGCCTCTTGGAGCAGGACTATGCAAGGCTTCTTGTGGCATTGCACATGTGAACAGCAGCACTGCCACAAGCTTCATCACACTGGTCAGCTGATCAGCGGGCCGTGGTTAAGGGGCCAAGCAGCCTTGAGGTGACCAGGGAAGGGAAGGGCTGCCTCCTGTGTTGGCCGTGCCCACCCGCTTCACTTGGGCTTATTTGTGGGGTAGGAAGTATATTTAGGCCCACCCCAAAAGATCAGGCTTGGCCTTATTTTCAGGATAGGTCGTATTTTCGGGGAAACACGGTAGAAAAGAAGGATTGTTTACCAATATTTTTATAAGTTATATACATCTTTTTAGTAGTTGAGTTGCACTTTTGTCTAATATATTCTCATTAAACAGAAGCTTCTATATGCAATTGTAAATGACAAAAGGATTAGGGAAACATGTAGAATCTATTTCTTTCTCATTTACTAAACAAAATATGGTTTGCCCGTTTGATATCAATATTTTACTACGAATGGTAGTAAATAGGAACAGAATTGTTTTGCCAACATGTGGCAAAATATACTATTGTGATTAACAGTACACCATCACCATCTACTGGATTCTAATGAAAGTATCTAGACAGCTGAAGGTTGAAAGTAAGTTTCAGCACAACAAACCACAAGGACAAAAAACAGTATGTGAGGTTATGCAATAACCAAAAGATTTAGTTCAGATTCCAGTTCTGAAAATAATTCAGATCATCTTGGAATTAGAGAAGTCTCTAAGTCAAAAACTACCTATTTAAACACGGTCTAAATTCAAGATGAGATTAAGAAATCCAGATTTTCATTTTACTAATTAGCCCTAACACCAACCCTAACCTTACTAGCTATTACATTTAAAAAAAAGAAGAAGTAATAAAAGTAACTAATGTAACAGAAAACAGAACAGGGATTCAGAAACCTACTCCAGTGCCTGGGAGAATAGCCAAGTTTTGAAAGACTTCTAGAATGTTATCAGTGAAAGACCCATCTGATCTCATGGAGGATATCATTCCAGAAGAAAGGAGCTGCAACAGGGAAGGCATACTTACCGGGACCCGAAAGATAGCATTTTTTAATTGAAGGAGTCAAACTGCATTGTGTCTGTCCGATCTTACAGGACAGGTTGAAACTATGGGAGACAAGTGGAACCTAAGATAACCTGGCTCTATGTCAAAAAGAGATTTATGGGTGATAACCAGCACCTTGAATTGCATCCAGACTCCATGACAACCAGAGGTGAAACCTAGCCGGTTCGCACTGGTTCACGCAAACCGGTAGGGAAAATTTTGTTTGGTTCCGAGAACCGGCAAATATCACCTCCGCTGGTCCCGCCCCTTTCCGCTCACTGCTCACCCCACCCCAGTGTCTCTGCCTGCCTTTCCACGATGATGTGCCTGAGGCCCAACTGCTCCTGATCTGCCTGCCTGCCTGTGTAAGTAAGCCGCTGCTGCCGCTTGCCTCCCTGTCCCTTCCC
>JANHFL010003661.1:0-11020 GCA_032468155.1 Oxyrhabdium leporinum | reverse complement strand
CCTGCTTGCGAATTATGATGCAATAATGGTTAGTCTCAAAGGTACTATGAGGTGGATCAATACTTTGATATAGGTGTAAGTCTAACACGGCTAATTTGATTCCTATCTATATGCAGTAAGTTACTGGTTTTGTTATTTGTTGAAATCCTTTGTATTTCAGTTTTCCCTGCATTGACAAAAGAAGAAAAAGAATTAGTTAGAAGAAAAGAATTAAAACAAATACGTGTAAAATATGGCTTACAGGTAATTTATTTTTAAATGTATTCTTAATTGATAATGCATTTTGGAACTGTTTAAAAGCTTTTGGACTTTAGTCTATTCCGATATGCCTCAGTTATGATAGTTATCAAGGTTTGTAATACAGAATGAGATGTACTACAAATAAGAATCAGGATACCATACTAGATTGAAACTCTGGAGACATCAGCTCAAGTCCTTATTCAGTCATGGAACTCATTTAGTAATTTTGAATTAGATATACTGCCCTGCACTTCCAAAGAAAAGGTAGGGTATAAATGCATGGATTATACCTCATTTATGGATTATGTGAGCATTTAACACAAATTTATAGGAGTGTTTATTGCCTGGTTAGATCACAGGCAAAGGCTCTGACAGTGTCCACACCATCATTGGAAACATAACATTGCCTTTTAAAGAGCTTCATTATTATAGTAACTTAGAATGTAAAAGCAGACCTACTGGATAAAATCAAGAGACCCTTCTAATCCAACACCTAGCTCCTATTGCAGGTAATCAGCTCCTTTTCAAAAACCTACAAATAAGTGGGTTTTTGAAAACTATGTGGGTGTTGTTCTTGACTTAACAGGAATTCATTTAGTGACTGTTGGAAGTTACAACAGCACTGAAAAAATGACTTATGGTTGGTTTTCAAACTTAACGTCTATAGCAGCATGGTCACATGATCAGAATTTGGACACTTGAGAACTGGCATGTATTTATGACTGTTGCACAGTTCCAGGGTCATGTGTCACCATTTCTAACCTTCCCAGCTGGCTTCTGATAAGCAAAGTCAATGGGGGAAGCCAGATTCACTTAATGACATGGATCTATTAACAGCTGCAGTGATTTGCTTAACACCTGGGGCAAAAAAAGGTCGTAAAATGGGGAACAACTTACTTAACAACTGTCGTATTCCTCCTAATCATTTCTTTCTAAATTAAAAGAATATAAATAATCCAGTCTGTTTTTTAAGATCTTTCATGCCCCATTATTTTTACCACACATTCTTATAGCAATATGTGTAACTAAGATTTTAAAAGTACACTTAATTTATGAGATTTATTTATGTTTTAAAAGAATACAGAATATGAAGTTGATAAGGTTGTGAAAAATCCGAATTATAAAGACAGAGCAGGAAAGCGCCGTGAAACAGTTGGAAGTGAAGGGAACTTTTATAGAGATGATGCTCCAGCCTCTATACATGTGTAAGTTGGTTGGTTTCTTTTATTTTACATAATTAGAAGGTGTTACACTAATATACAATACTGCATAGATTCAATTCTCTAAAAAAAATTTAAAATAATTTGGCACATTACAAATATTGAATTAAAATAAGTCAAAACAATGTTGTAATGTTGTTAAAATACATTAAAATTATGGTAGATACAAGCACTTTAAATTGTGTCTGATAAGAATTTGACATCTGCATTAATTGGAAGTCAGGATTGGTATACTATGATCAGAATAATAGGCACTGTAAAATATTATAGTTGTATGAAGCATTATTGATGCTCTCTGAGCTTAGTTGTTTATTTGCTTTTATTATCCAAACTAGGTAACATCATCAATGCTGCAGGGAATGGGATTTGCTCCCATTCTATATTCTATCTAGTGGCTTGCCCTGTCAGTGTTGGTGGGAGTGGTCTTGGGGATTATTTGGTTGGGCTGGTTACAGTTAGCTTGTTTGGCAGTTCCTTGATTGGGCTATTGCTTCTTGATTGCTACTCTAATGTTAATCTTCTTGTTAATCTCTGCTCATCTGGATGTTGATTGCTGGTGAGGTATTTTGGCTGTAATTTTATGTTAGCTCTGGTACTCTTGAGATATTTCCTTGCATAAGAAGGCATATTTTATATATAAACATATTTTCAAAATAAGTATTAAAATTTAACCCTGTTATTTTCCATTATTACAAAATTTAAACAATTATTGTTCCAACCCCCTCTATATGGAAAATATTTGCTGTTTTACTTTTGAAGGGAAATTAGTGAGAATAACAGAGGACACAAACTATTGGAGAAGATGGGATGGAAGAAAGGAGAAGGACTTGGAAAAAGTGGTGGTGGAATAAAAGATCCGGTAGGTTGGTTTTTTTTTTCCAGTGAGCAATTCCATATAAATAATATCTTAATTGTTTTAGTTGTCAAAAAAGAACCCTGTCAAAATCAGTAGAATTTATTTCTAAGTATACCTGTGCTGTAGAATGCACTTGCAAACCTCTGCAGACTTACCATATGGGATTTCTCAGCACACACAGGTACTCAGTATGGTATGAAAATAGCAATGCCAAAAAAAGTGGATATCATGAATTTAAAAGGACCTTGGAGATCACTCCATCTAACCCCTTCCCCAAGTGCAAGAAACCAGCACCATTACATCTGGAACAGCACATGGCCAACCTCCAGTAAAGTGCAGTTCATCATCTCCTGAGGCAGCCTGTTTCATTGTTTAATTCTTGCCCTTAAAACTTTTTCTTGGTTTTATGGCCAATTTAAGATTATTTACAACCCTCAGTCACATGATCATAATTATAGTCATTATCCTGTACCGGACTGTGGGTTTTTTCATTTTTTAGCTCCTTGCCGTGCAGAAAGAAAGGGACTGCAAGAGAGTAAGCAATTTACTCTTCTATCCCCTGAAAGCAAAGCAATCCCACCAGCAGCCTGGAGTTGAGAGCTACAGGTGCACTATGGAAATAGCTTACAGTACCTTCTTGAAATCCCTCTCCAATCTCTCCACTTCTACAAGTGGGGAAAGTTCTGGGAGAGGACTGCCTTCAGAAACTGCTTACTTTCCTTCCCCCATCCCCTCACAGAATGGAGACATTGGAGAAGGGATTTAAAGAGTACCAGAAGTTGTTTGTGTAACAAGCCTGCAGCTCCCAGCCTGGGCTGCTGGCACCACTGCATTGTTTTCAATGTGTACAAGATAGTAAGCGGCCACTGTGCTTTCCAAAGGGCAGAGGAATGAGTGGGGGGCAAACAAAAGCTGAAAGTGTGAAACTGCCTAGTTTGTCTCTTTCCAGACAGAAAGCACAGTTGCAGTCATGTGATTTCCCATTTAGCCATCAGCTTTGCTTAACTGTGGAGTTGCTGGTCCCAATTAGAATTGTTAAGTAAGAACACGTATAACCACTTAGGGCCTAGTGCAAACTAGATTTTTGCAGTTATACTCTTCATGATCTCCCAGCACCCACCCTCACCTGTGGCTGCCAGTCTCCTGCCATAGCCCATCTGCCCCTCCTCACTTGCCCAGTGTCTTTTGTTCCTTACTTCCCTGCCATTGCTGCTGTGTATGGCACACCCAACCTTGCATGCACTTTACTGCTGCTGTGTGAAAATATTGGTGATTTTGCATTTTCTTCTCTGTTTCCCACACCAGAACTGCTCTTCTCAGAATGTTGTGTGTTATGTTCAGGTACAGACCCAGAACGCGTATTCTAGCCTCTGCCTGAATATAACACACATGCTTTGGACTACTATGGCTTGTTCCATGCATGCAAAGTTTTGTAATCCCTATTATTCCTCAGTATTAAAATATCTGTGATTGGCCATCCTGACAGTGTAGTATGGATGAGCAAACCATTCCAATGAGATGCTTTTACAATGTGCAGGAACAATAGCAAAGCACATCTTCAATCATTAAAACAAAAGCTGCATTTTTTTGTAAGGTTGGTGTGTCTATCTCCCAACAGCCTGGGAACAGCTGTACTAAAGTAGCTGTGCATTTGTATACATGCAGAGGAACCTTTTAAAATATATGGTGTTTCAATAATTGAAAAGTTGACTTTATACATGGTTGTTTGCTTTGCAAAATACTTCTTTCAAATGTTTTGCACAATCCTACACACAGTCATATGGAGTTGGGAATAACTGCCATTTTTGAACAAATGCAAAGTTTTAAAAGCAAAGGGTTTTAAGCACAGATGTCATATGAAATTGTATTTGCAAGGATATAGTAGTTTCTGCACTGTAATACACTTACTGGAACTGATAAAGCAAACAAATTCAAATTTCTGTGATCTTTTCATTTTTACTGCTTACTAACAAGCCTAAGAAACATGATATGCATGCACGATACGCATGGTTATCTTGCTAACGTGATATGCAACAGAGTTAAGAAATTAAGAAATCTGGTCTGAAACAGCAGTAAGACACAAGGATGATTAAATTTGGAAAAAGTCTTTCAAACTGTAAAACCTTTGTCAGAGGTGATAAGTTCAGTTTTACAGATCTGATCATTTATGAGGGAAAGTGGGAATTAAACCTCAGTGTCTGAAGGGTGGCTGCTAAACTCACATTGGGCTTAATTAAGTTGTCTAAGAAAATTGAAACTTTTCCATGTATGATAAAATTAAATGGTGAACTAGTAGTCCACTTGATTGAAACATACACTTGAAATTTGACATGGCATATTTACTTGTTTTGTTAAAACAAATTAGTCTTAGAGACACTTGAATATACTGGAAATTTCTCAATTAATATCTGATCTGGTAATATACTTGATAAAATCTAAGTGTACTATGCAGTGTGACTTCCACTTCCCCATCTTCCTCCCTCTCTCTCTCTCTGTAGCCTCAATATATTTTGAGAATGTGGCCAGAAGAACAAAGTATATCAGGCCATATATTTCTATATGTTATTATATTTTCCCATTGGCCATTTTGGGTGTTTTAGTGCTCCAACAGACGGATGGTCTTGTATATGCAAAGCATGAATACACACCAACAGTACCTTAATATTTTAGCAAAATAATAACATTATTTGCAGGTTCTGCACACAACGGTGTTTTTCCATGTCTAAAAATATAATTAAAACTATAGAATGCATATTTATTGAATCTAATTTATAAAAATTTAATGTTTAACAGATCAAACTTCAGTTACACAAAAAGCATGCAGGCTTAGGTGCAAGTATGCCTATTTCTGCTGAAGAGATTCAGATCATCAGTACCAAAAACAAAAGGAACTGGGAAAAAGCGAGAGAAAGATTTGCAGAAATGTTTCAGGATTCTAAAACACTGCAAAAATGCACTGAAGAATCTAACCCGAATTAGAAGAGCAGCAGAATTAAATTCATAATTTCTTAGCTTGTTTATGTAATTGTTTTTTTAAAGGTGGAAATGTTATTTGTTGTATATTAACTGCTATATACGCTCACTTAACTGTAAAGCACTGTTATTGTACATGTTGATTTGTTTCTCTGACACCAATTTTAATCATAAGATGTGCATGGCCTGAAGTGGCCCACTTCTTTTTGAAGAGTTTTGGAAGCAAGTATGAGGGTAATTCAGGATTTTTTTTTATTCTACCACTTTGTTGAAATAATTAATTTCTGTCACTTTTTTGATCCCTCATGGATCTCAAAGGAGTCTGTGGCCTGATGCAACAGAAAGCAAGAAACAAGAGCCAAAAGAAAAGCAATACTGATGCATCTCACATTCATAAAATGAAATAATAGATTTTCTAAAAGTAGACAACAATTCTGTTCTAAACGCAATATCACTATTTTTTGGTGAGGAAATAATATACAAAAGGCCATACAGAAGGCCTTATTTTCTTCCGTGAAGAATTCTAAGGGTTGTACATTAAGCTTCTAGTATTCTATTCAGGTAGCATGTTTAGAAAACCGATACTATAGTCTGATCTGTACTTTTTAGAATTCAGAATCACACAGTTCAGGGGCTGAACTATTATAAAATTCAGAATCTTCCTGGATTCAATGATTGTTTTTGATGACGTGCAAGGATGTTTCTACTCCAGTTTAACTTTTTCAATACGCAGGGAATTCTGAGATAGAAAATGCAATCATAGATTTGGAAGTGGCAGTCTTAGGATTTTGGTACCATAAACTAGTCTTGTATAGATTAGCCCTATTAGCCTTCTTATCTTCAGTCTGTATTGCCATACACCTTAAGATTTTTAATAGACAAGCACTATTTATTAACCTTTGTCCATTGCTGGCAATGGAATTTAGGCTGGATTCTATTTTTTCCTCCATTTTCTTCAAGGTAGCGACAGAACATTTATTTATTGACATGTTAATAAACATGCTTTCAAAAGATGTGCTGTGAATTTTTAACTCATAAAAAAGAAATATTGGATCAAACTTCATTTATATTTGTGTCTATGGAGATTCTCAGTCATCCAGGTCATGATACGACATTTGTATTTGTGTTTTGTAATTATAGATAGAATAATCTGCATTGTGGGTAATTGGTCTGAAGAATGGCTAATAGATCAATACTTGGTTTTATTTTTGCTTTTTTTAAGATGCTGGAATTCTTACATCAAAGATCATTCAGCCAACATTTCATCAAAATATCACTATTTAAATTTTTAGGGATGAAACTGATTTAATTTAATGTAAAAACTATTTAATCTTTCAGATTAAATTACTGGGAATAGCTTGAGGTGGCATGTTCATTCTTAATCAAAAATGCCTTCAGTTCTTTAATGGCACCTATTATAGCTCAATCATGTCCTCTTCCTTAGCTCTGACAGCTAATAAAAAATTATTGAAACACTTGTAACATAATAATGCTAATATCAACCATCCACATAGTTCTGTCATCCTCAAACAGTAATGTTTCAGAAATAAACATGTTTTTATGGAAAATTTTTCAATTGCCTTGTTCTAAGAAGAACAAAATGACAGTCATGATAATTTAAATAATAATTTAGAAATGAAACTTTGAACCGTTTCATTCATACAAAAACAAGACAATTCTCAAATCAAGCCAGCAAGTTTTTAAATATTAATGGAATTGGGACCAAGGCAGCATGTATTATTTCATAGCAATATATTTTAATTGAACAATGTTTAAATAGGTTCACGTAAGAGTGGAAAGTGGAAAGGTACTTGAATATGCTGGGTTCGTATATTAAACCAAATTATAAAGGCATTTGTTTGGTTTTGGTTTAGAAGTACACAACAGAGGCCCTGGATTCTTTGAAAGTATTGCTACAATACTGCATTTTTCAATGCAATAACAAGTGAAAGTGTTAAATATATGTGTTGCACTTCAACTATAATATGAAAAAATTATATAATAACAATATAGGTGATTCTACGGTAGACTTAGATATTTAAAACACTGCTCTGTAAAGGACATGCTGAAAGGAAATCTTAAGTATCTTGTTTGATGTTTATAAGATACCTACTGTAGCAAGATCTCTTTCGTTTTTTTGATCATCCTATTGGAAGGAAAACAGGTTTGAATTAATATTTACCATATAATTCATCTACATCTAAATTCAGGTATGCAACCTATTGTGCTATAGATATACAAATCATCAAAATTTTATATATGTTTCAAGATCAAACATGATTTACAAAAACAAGACTTTAATAATATAGAAAAGCTACTTTAAGCTGCCATGACATCTGAGAAAAATATGTGCAAGTAGCAATGGTATTCCTTTATCTAGTAAATTAAAGGAATGTGACTTGCTTTTGCACAATTTTATTTTGGAGGTTGTAACCAATAAATGCAGTACTTGGAACTGCCTTATTTTCTCAGACCTCCTTCGTGAACCACTTATTAATTGCACAAGAGGCAGTAACATTATTTAGCCCTAGAGATTTCATGGACGGGATGCAATATCTGGAAAAGTGTCTACAGGCGGAGAACGTCCACAACAATCAAGAATTCACTTTGGCCCAACAGTGAAAGACATTTTATTAAGCTTATTTTCATTGTGATACAATATAAGTATCTGCCAATTCTTCATTCACCCCCAAACACCAAGAACAGTTCCAGAGATATATTGATATAAAAGAACTGAAAACGCATGTAGTTTTAAGAATGGAAATTTTATGATTTTCACATTTAGAGTACAGGCAAACACAGCGTATTGAGTTTGTCTCCTTGTCCCAATGTAGGCGTGTAAACCTCACTGCTGTAATCTACTAAATAAGGCTCCCCAGATTCTCTTGCTGCTGGCAACGTGCGAGCTTGAAAGGCTAAGGCGCAATTGTGTGTTGGGTGGGGGGGTGTTGGGTTGCTCCATGTGCACTAGTAGTACAGGTTAACCTTGAAAAGAATGTAAAATCTTGTTTATTCTAAAGATGTGTGCACATTTCCTAAAGCCTCTCCTAACTTTAATTACACTAGGAATCAGTTTATGTTTCTACGAAATTTTCTCTTTTTCTGCCTAAAAGGTGGGAGAGAAAAATCATTTCCAACTTTTTTTTTAACAGCAAGTTGCATCGTTAAACTAGGTTACAAAAAAAAAATCGGTAGCAAGCTACGCCATGCTGCCTTTTGTCTACTTTTAGATTTTACTTTTGGGACACGCTATAAATCCAGCCAATGAGTTATACAAAAAGGTTTTGGAATTTAACGTTTCTATTCCCGCCCATTTTGCTTGGATTTAATTTGGATTGTCTTTCCAACTACTTACCCTTCCGGCAAGGCCTTCCAAATTGTAAGCAGTTTTAACCTACCCAACTCACTTTCAATAAGTCCTGACGTTTATAGAATGCTCTCGACAACAGTAGCCTTACCAAAGCAATCGCTGTCCTTTTAAAAACACAAGGGAGAAAGTATCCTCACCAATTCCCCAATTTTCCCCATAGCCTTCCGCTTTCGAGGCTCTGGCCATCACGTGTTCTCCCTTAAAGAACCCGTGCGCAATTTTATCCGTGCTGTTTTCTGTATTTCAACTGACAATTCCTTTAACTGGCTGAAGGATTCTGGGAGTTGAAGTCCACACATCTTAAAGTTGCCAAGTTTGAAAAACACCGCACAGAGTCTCTTGGTTTCCGGTGCCTTAACTATGACACCAAACTGACTCTCCTATTTTATATTTAATAAAAAAAATTAATCATATAAAGGTGCCACCATATCTCCATATATCTCATATTTTATATCTTGTAACTCCCAGCGTTAAAGATATGTAATGGTCGTGTACCCTCCACAACCTTTTGACCTATAGTGTTGAACAGCCAAAGCCAAAATGCTCTTTGCATTTCTCTGCCAGAAAATTCTGTTTACTTTTTAGATTCCCTCAGGATGAAGACAAACCTTTAGAAAAGCTTTAGCAGCGGATTAATGTTTTGCCAGCCACGCTGGACATTAAAGGGAGAGAAGACTGTTCCTTAGCCTGTAGTTTGATGACCCAGAACATGATCTGAGTTTCACTCAAGTTTCATTGTTTAAGAGATACAGATTAAATAAGCACACCAAACAGTGCACTACGTTTGCCATCTTTTCTGGGAGAAATACAAATAATTATTGCATAATAGCTAGTCCTTCAGTGACTGTTAGAACTTATAACCGGTCCTTTACAATGTTTCCCTGATCCCATTTTCACGATCCAGATACTCAGCGACCAGCTCAGAATTACATGTGGCAACCACGTGATGTTGCATTTAACAATGGTGGGGATTCCCTTAACGATAGTAGTCAGAAGTGCTGGAACTGCTATCGCTAAGTGGTGTGGTCATGTGACATCATGCTTTATGACTGCGTTGCTTAGCAATGAAAATTCCGGTCCCGATTTCCATCATTAACCGACGGCTATCTGTAGTGTTAAACTTCCTGGATTTGTAGATTTTTGTGCCAATTGCTCCTTTTGGCCACTAGAGGCCGTCATAGCTATACGAGAATCAATCAGCAATCTTGGTGAGCTGTAAAGAATAAGAATGAAAGGAATAACAGTAATTAAAAATCCAGGTAGCTATTTCTTAGCAAAGGAAATTCTGGAGCAATTACCATCATTAAATGAGGACTATCTATACCGTGAAGGTTTGGAATTACAACTGATGACCCTTCCTCAAGCACAATCACTTCAACCAAACATATCCTGTACCAGTTGATTTGTTCACAGAGAACAATTTATTTGAGTCTGCCTTATAAAAACTATAGCCAATGCACAGCATTTCAGTTAGCTTAAGGTCAGCATTTTGAAAAATGGAATTTCCTCCATGAATGCCTTCTAGAACATTTCCATAAGAGATCTTTGCATCAGTTCTAGACTTGGCCAATATCACAGTGTTGATCATAGCACTAGCATTAGCACTTGCAGAGCTTGTAGGTGAAAATTTGCTCCAGTCCATCTTCTGTTCCTATAGGACAAGTGTCTCAACCCCCGGTCCGTGGACAGCACTGGTCCGTGGCATGCCAGCAACAAGGTCACACAAACAAGCAAAGCCCCATCTGAGGAATGCAGGCAGCATGCAAAACCATACACCCTCCGGTCCATGGAAAAACCTTTCTCCATGGAACCAGCCCCTGGTGCCCAAAAGGTTGGGGGCCACTGCCATAGTGTTCAGTAGCCACAGCTTTATTCTCAGCAGTAGTCTGAAGTTGAGAAAAAATGAACATATTTATGTAGATTTGGAAAGGCCACCCAGCTCCCAAAGGACTCTGGGCAGCTTACATAGTTCAAAGAAGGGAAAAAAAAAGGGGGGGGGGAATACATGTACACCTGAATAGCATCACCTATTGCAAAAAACCCCCACATTGCTCAACAAACCAACGATCTTAGACCTGGAGCAAAGGAAACTTTTCAAAGACTTATAGAACCTTGTAGGGTGGGAACCATGCAAACCTCTGGGGAGATGCTATGCCAGAGGACAGACACATTGACAGAGAAGGCATGTTGTCAGCCTTGGAAGCAAAATACTGAGGCCTCTGCAGGCTGCCACATGATTAGAATTAGGAATGCTTATCATGAGAAGAAGATGGGGTTGTAGTCAAAACAATATCTTATCTTGGTATGTCAAGGGTGGTATGTCTGGAACGGAGAGCGCCAAGACAGAAGAAGGAATGCTGG
>JANHFL010003660.1:376156-389221 GCA_032468155.1 Oxyrhabdium leporinum | reverse complement strand
AGGAAGGAAGGAAGGAAGGTAGGAAGGAAGGAAGGAAGGAAGGAAGGAAGGAAGGAAGGAAGGAAGGAAGGAAGGAAGGAAGGATGGCTATAATGAGAGTGAAGGAGAGTCTCAGGGAAGTCCTGCTTTAGCACTTGGCCACCACAGGTTCCCCCTTGACATGAGTGACGTCAAGCTGCCCACGCCCACCATGGCCCCCCAGCCTTCCAAGGTCAAACACAACCCTAATGTGGCCCTTAATGAAATCGAGTTTGACACCCCTGCTATATTCCAACTTCCACCTGGTCAAAGTCACTACAGATTTTCTGCTGCATGTTGAGATTCAGACTCAAAAAACAAACAAGACCATGATGACCTATTGGGGACAAGTTGAGGACAGTTGTTTTGTCCCTTAATTCCTCCCCTTCGACTTCCAAACGTGTCAAAATGAAGAAGTAGGAGAAATTATTGGTCATACCACTCTGGAGACCAAAGAAAAGCTGACACCTGGACACTAATCTAGAAATATATCTCAAATATCTCAAATCATTTCTTGGGATTTACATAAAGGTAGGTGTACATTGCATTCTTTGTTTATAAGTTTAAGTCAGAAACATGGACCTTGATCATTGTCTAACATCATTGCTCTTTTCCATCTTTCTGTTTATATCAGCACCTTCTGTGTGGAAAGAACCACTGAGGAAATTGTTCACCTGCCTTCTATTCAGTGCCACAACTGACCACCCATGATAAGGTATACAATTTATTGGATATTAGATTTTGCTAATTAATTCTCTGGCTTAATTTCTCCTGAAGGAATACTATTCATTGTTCCCAGTAAATATACATAGATGTCTCCAGACAAGCGGTAACTTGATTTGTACATAAATGGATTAAACCTATACAACTGTGATATCTACAGATTCATTGATTGTTGTTCACTGGTAGTGTCTTTGATCTAGTAAGAAACAATAGAAAGGGAATTAGTTTATATATTTTTAATCCACACACAACTGCTTCCAAGAAGACCCTACCAATCCTGCATCAATTTGTAATTTACAATTTTAAATATCACCTACAGGTATATAAGAACTCTTTAATGGATATCTTTTCAAGAAAATAATGCAGCCTGCCAAATTGGAACTCAGCCACAAAGAAACAGGCATATAATTCGTGAGTTATCTTTTGAGAGAATTTGTATAGAAAAAATATATAATTTAGTAAAATCACCTAGAAAAAAAGAATATTTGATAAAATTGCATAGGAAAATACTTTGATATTAGAAGGTTGACTTTTTTTTAAAGGTATATTTGAAATAGATGTAAAAGTGGTCCTTGCTTAATGACCACTTGTTCAGTGACTAAACTTATAAACAAGGAACACTTATGACCGGCCATTGCAGCATTCCTGTGGTCACATGATCATGATCTGGGGATTTGACAATTGGCTTACAACTGTGATATTGTAGCATCCTGCAGTCTTGCGACCACCATTTTCAACTTTCACTGGCAGCTTCCAACAAGCAAAGTCAATGGAGAAGCCAGCAGAATATCACAAATGGTGACTTTGTGATGTCACAAAGGAAGGAAGAGCTGTAAGTGGAAGTGCTACAACTGCCATTGCTAAGCAGCACAGTCACGTGACATCAAACTATCGCTTAGTGATGGATTCTAGTCCCAATTGCCATCATTAACAAAGACTACCTGATACAAAACTGCAACTCTAGCGGAAATATTAAACATATTACCCAACGATGCATACAAAGCAAGTACTATAATGAAACTGTATGCAGCATTTTTTAGTTCGTTTCCTTGTTGGCTGTGACATTTCTTAAAAAAATAATTCACTGAAGTCAAAAGAGCTCTTATTTTAGTCTACCAAGCCACAAGAGATGACTCGATGTTACATTTTAGAGAGGGGAGTTCCAATGTTACTATGCACCTATCATCCCAGGCATCATGTGATTACTTCCTGGAGGTTCTTGGTTCTGACTGATCTCCATAGGGGTAGAAAAGGAAAGGTAGTGGCAGAAAACCAGACTGCATAAGACATTGTCTTTGATTTATTTTCTTGAAATACATTTGCTCAGTACAGGAAGCATGCATACACAAAGTCATCTCAATTGTGATCTTCGAGATTTAAAAAATAACTTTTAAAAAAACGCCCGGATCAGGTTTACAAATGAGCACCCGATTCTTGATTTAAAGTTCCTAAACGGAGATTAAGAGATAGGTGAACAATCTCATGTGCAGCCTTCTAAAGGAGAGTGAACAGACAACTCTCATCCAAGTTGTGCAATCTGTCTGCTTTCCTTGTGTCTGGCCATTAATGAGGGCTGCAGATGTAAGCCTAATGGAAGGAGAATAAATACTTCCAGATACTTTGCAAAGGGGTGTAAAGGGAATGAAGTCACCACCTTATTCTAGCAAAGTTTAATAACTTGATGACAAGAGACCATTTAGCAGGTCTGTTTTTTCCCACCACTACTAGACAACTTCCAGCATCCCTCCCTATTGTTATGTTGATTGCAGGTTCTCACAGAATCTTAAGTCTGGAAGGGTCTTTCAACATCTTTTAGTTCAACCCTGCCCAAGGAAAGAATCCTTATACCTCTTCAAGCTTGATGCAGCAGACAAAGTCCAACTTCTCTGTAGCTCACAGTGAGTTCCACCTCACAGTCCCAGAAGCCTTTGGTTCTATGCAAATGCTCCCAGTGGCTCAGTCCCCAGGACACTGGTTTCATTGTAAAATGTCCAGTTCATCAATGGAAGATAATATTTGTAGCTCAGGGTTGAACTGTTGTCTTCTGAGCTTGGTTGTTTTGTTGCAGACATTTCATTACCTAGCTAGATAAAATCATCAGTGCTAGAAAGGAGTGGGGTTTGCTCTCTATTAGTGTTGATGGGAGGAGTCTTGGTGGTTTGTTGATTAGGCTGTTATTTACTGTTAGCTTGTTTGTCTAAGTTGGGAGGTTAAAGCCCAACTTCTCTGTAGCTCACAGCAAGCGCCTCTTTACTCTCATAGAAGCTTCTGGTCCCAGTGCCTTGGTTGCCAGCCTGCAAGGTTGATCCACTGGACAAAGTCCTACTTCTCTCCATCTCATGGTGAGCTCCTTTTTGCTCTTCCAAAGTCCTCTGGTGTGGTGATTCCCGGTGATTTCTGATATAGTACAGATAGTCCTTGACTTACACCAGTTCATTTGGTGACCATTCAAAGTTACAAAAGCACTGAAAAAGTGACTTGTGATTATTTTGCACACTTAAGACTGTTGCAGCATCTCAATGGTTATGTGATCATTAGGTGCTTGGCAATTGATTCGTATTTATGATGGTTGCAATGTTCCTGGTTGTAAGTTGAGGACTACCTGTATGTTCTTCTTCTATATGTCCATGCTACAATACAATATGTCCTTATCAATATAAATATGATCACAGAATCCCTTAAATTGAGCTCTCCCTTGGCAATCTGGCAAGCATGTGGATTTCACTGCTTTCATTGCCAAAAAAATCTTCAAAGCTGATCTGTCAGGCTTCCATTCTAAACCATGTTGTGCCTATAAGTAGTTAAAACAAGAATGAGATCATCCTGCAAAGGCAGATAACTGTCCAGTGTTTCCTCCTAAGTAAACATCTGGTTTAATGCCTGCTATGTGATATGAAAGTAGAGGGCCTAGGAGAACCATGCAGGTCCGATTTCAATGAACTTATTCCTTCCAAAAGCAGGTTGAAGAAGAGAATGAGGTTTTTTCTTCTCATAAAGTTCTGCTGCATAGTATTTATACAGAAACCATGTTGGCACAGTAATTAGAATGCAGTATTGCAAGCTAATTCTGTCGACTGCCAGCAGTTCAATCCTGCCAGCTCAAGGTTGACTCAGCCTTCCAACTTTCCGAGGTCGGTAAAATGAGGATCCAGATCGTTGGGGACAATTTGCTGAATCTGTAAACCGTTTAGAGAGGGCTGTAAGTGTAAAGCACTAGGACAGAGCATATAAATCTAAGGATTATTGCTAATCCTATTGCTTATCCCTGGCCACATCATACAGAAACTAACTTTTTCTTCTTAGGAAAAGCAGCTGCCTAGGCCACCTTAGGCCTAACACTTCTCCACTAAATTATTTGGTGGGTGATACACTTCCATGTGTTGATTATGATCAATGCCCTTTTCAGTCAGTAGAGGTTTACAGATTATTTTCCTCCCTAGGGCCATGACAACAGCTGGGGATCAGCTGTGGCACTTATGCTAATCTAGTCCCTTGACACTAAAGATAGGGGAGACTAATAAGCTTTGCTCAGCTTCTTCTTCTGAAAATGAGGACGTCTGCCTTACGGCATTCCACCCTACCCAGCACACTGTTGGTGGAGACATTGTCTGCCTTGTGGCTGCAGCATCCTCTGTACTGCTACTTGAGACAAAGTATAAGATACTACCCAACCCCATTCCTTGTACAGAAACCAGCAAACTATGTAATTTTTTTTCAGATTGGCAATGGTAGAACATCCTCCACTGCCTTCATAAACAGTAGGGTGGATTAAGGAGCACAAATCATTTTGCATAGTACATAGCCTCTCTTCTGACACTTGGCCATCCTGTGCCACAATTTACTTTCTATGGCAATTGCTTCATTCATCATACCTAATATCAGGGTTGGTCCTCACTTTCTTCCTACAGTTCTTTGGCAAAACTGGCAGAATATTTACGCAGTACCAGATTTAGACTTGAGGTGAGATTCTAAACTATTAAAGCTTGGTTGCCTCCTGTTAAAAAGTTACATCATAATTTTTCACTATGGTGAGATTGGGTCACCACAAAAAATTGAATACACACATAGAGACAAATACATAGACAAAACATATATAAACACTTATCTATCTTGTCGTGTGTGTGTGTGTGTGTGTGTGTGTGTGTGTACATATACGCTGTATAACAATAAAGCAGAGCTGTCAAATTCATGCACTGGCCACACCCATGCCCGGTTTAGTAAAGGGGGAAAAAAATTGCGATACATCAATGACGACGACGTGACACCCCTGTAATAAAGCATTTAAAGTGAAAAATACTATTTTCAAATGAATACATTTATGGATTACATATATATCATTTGGCTGACTGAATGTCTTTCATCGATTGTAATATAGTATGCCCAGGGAACAATACGTAAATGTTATTTTTAAAATAATTTTAAGATATGTTAAGATATACAGTATTCCAAATGCTGATGAAAATAAGTATTGTGGATCACTAATTTTATTAATATAAGTAATATTGAATGTGTTTGTGAAATCAAAAAACTGATATTCCAAAATTTTGTGAGGCCCTAAAGATTGTGAGACCCTAAGCTGTAGCTTGTTTGGTTTATGCCTAAATCTGGCACTATATAGAATGGATATGTCTACCTGTGCTCCATTAATACTGGAAAATGTAAGTAGAAAAGTAACATATCTGAATATTTTCTTTTGTGTTTCAGACAACTCTGCTAGATTGTACTTAATCCAGAGCTAGAGATGAATAATGATTCAAAGTGGGTCCGGATATTTATTTAACACTCATACTACAAATGTTTTTGTACACTTAGAGTTGCCTTACTTGTCTTAGAATTGCCTAATAATTAATGTCCTAAATAATCACTTTTGGAAGAGATGAGCAGAACCTAAATCAAATAAATAAATAAATAATACTTTTTATTTAGGAAATGAATGTCTATAAAATGAATTTGGTTTTTTTACTTGTTTCATCACTTCTTTATCATAAATTTATTCAACTGGAAATCAAAGAGAGTATTTCTGGTAAAATATTGTTTTATGCTTTTAAACTCTAATTATCCTTTTTCACACCAGCATTCAACATACACTCAAAATATCGCCCGGAGTAGTTCATCTTCAGTTTTTGGCAAATCATTTATATTCTTTTGCTGAAAAAAAATCAATGAATTAAATTAACTATTCTGGTATTTTTAGGATTATGTCTGAGATTTCAAGCCAGATCTAACCTAGACTCAGCCATCTATACAAACTGAGATGACAAAAAATGATAACCTATACATGATGACAAAGCAAATACCAGCTTTTTGTACTGGCATTCTGACATCAAACCCAAGAACCTGAGTTATCTGAATTTCCCATTATCAATATACTTTTTCCTTTCCATCCCTTACCCCCTTGTGGACATTTGTATTTAAACTAGACAAATTCTTCCATGTACCCTCATTAACTATTTAATGCAGGTGAACAGTCTAATAATACTCTCTCGCCACTTTTTTCAAGTTTTAGTTTCCAGAGTTGCTCCGAATTTTGGGATGGCTGAAAAACAAGCAGATAACCAGCTATTGATGTCCACACTATGTCCAGTGAAGTCCATTAAAATAACTTGATGCTCAAAATTTTAAAAAATCCAAGCAGACCATAAGATTCTTCTATGTGTAGGAAGATGATAATGTGCTTTGGTTCCTTACTTCAAAATATAGCATATTAAGCCTACACATCTTTGGAGTCCTTCCTATAAATTCTGCTCTGGGAGACTCTGAAATTCTACCTTTAAATCCTGCTCTGACAAGAGTATTGAGAATAGAATTTTATATCTCTCCAGGATGTCTCAAGCACTTTAAAAAATAAATACAGAAATCTGTGGACTCTTAATGAATAATTGCTTTTTGCAAATTGCAATCAGCTACTCTAGTCAAATTTAACACACTCTGTATTTATATGCTCTTTCTGTGTGTATATCACTAGCTGTTAAATGTCTAATTTCTTAATTTCTTGAAGCTTCACAAAACACATGGTACTTCAATTAATGTGGTTTTTACAGTAGTGGTCTTATATTAATACTGTTTACAAAATAAGGTATACTTTGGATTACTCTAAGTTGAGAAGAGCTTTTTTAATCTTTTTTTTTAAAGTTTAATCTGTAAAATGTCCCTTCGCACAAATGAGTCAATAGTCACATCACAGTAAATCTATGCAGAGTAAGGACTAGCATATTTTCTATTACACAAATTTACTCCTGCTTCATTGGAATAGAGATTATGTACAATATGTCCCCGCAGATGTTTTTTTCCAATGGGGCCTAGTGTATTTCATTTAAATGCCAAGGCACAAAAATCTAAAACAATGTGACTTTAACAAGAAAAAAAGAAAAGAAAAAAGAAAATGAGGGGGATTGGAGGAGGAATTTGATGAGAAAATGGCAAGAATTCCTGTGGCATTTGAGTAACAGTTTCCAGCCTTCATTTTAATAGAATAAACAGGATCATATTTCATTCAAATCTGGCAACGAGATGAGCTTTGGGTATTACACTGATATAAACCAATAAAGAATTTGCAAATTTGAAACACTAATTAACAGACACAATATTAAATGAAAAAAAGTTTGCTCAAGGGGCAAATATATTTGAAGACTTCCAACTTTTATTGGAATATGTTTTTGAACCGGAAAATGCAAAAGAAACTGTTCTGCCTTTTTTTTCCCCAGAGAAAATAAGATGGGATAGATATAGATCTAGGTGATATAGATAGATACAAATATATATAGGTCTAGAAGATATAGATCTAGAAGATATAAATATAGTTGATATAAATGGTAGAGGTAGAGAGAGGGAGAGCAATGGAGGAGAGAGAAGGGGAGAGGGAGAGGGGGAGGGAAAGAGGTTGAACTGTGAAATCCCGGATGAACTGGGACTCCATTTTGGAACATAAATGTTCCAATAAATGTACAATATTCTTATGTAAAAGCAAAATACACTAAATTAAATAGGACACATTCCTTAGCACACTAAATTAGATTATGGTATTAGTGCCTAGTATCTAGGACATGTCACTAGAACCAGAATGGAATCTTATGATCCTCTGGACATCGCTGAACATCTACAATCCCTCGCATTGGACATCCCAGCTGGAATAGTTAGGAGTTATCTGGAGGGCCACTGGTCTCCCACCCTTGCAACAGATTAATTTGTATGAAGATAACCGTAGCCTCACATGACTAGTTGCATACCATTCTCCAGTACCTCAGCCTTACGGAATACTTAATAGGTCTTGGGAATTCAGAGGGTGCAACAAGGCAGTTAAGGAAATAAACAGGGCCAATACAGAAGAGAACCTGAGCCGAGAGAAGGTGGAGACAGTGAGAAAGGCTAATTCTGATTTGACTACACTTAGTTTATGTTGTGCAGAGAAATACTTTTAGTAGGCTTTTAAGATTTGGTTACATTGTTCTATTAGAAATAAAGATCTTTCCAAAAATCCAAGTGGTTTTTGTTTCCTACAGTTCCAAGGGTTGACACACAGAACACCAGGGGATACATTTCAACCTATAATCTTCATCTCAGTTAGTTTTAACTCCTATCTCTATCTAAACAGTAAAGCCTCGATTTAGCAGACTGATAGGAAAGAAGGTTCCAATTCAACAGGAGTTTTGTTAAATGGGAAATGGGATTTTGCAAGTCTCAAACATGCTTACAACAGACTGTTTAGTGACCAAAGATACAATGGCACTGAAAAATATGGCTTACGATCATTTTTCACGGTTTATGACTTTTGCAGCATCCAAATGGTCATGTGATCAAAAATCAGATGCTTGGCAATTGGTTCACATTTATGATCATTGCTGTGTCCCGAGATCATGTGATTACCTTCTATGACTTTCTGACAAGCAAAGTCAATAGGGAAGCCAGATTCATTTAATAACTGAGTTACTAACTTATCAACTGCAGTGATTCACTTGACAGCTGTGGCAAAAAAGGCAGTAAAATGGGGCAAAGCTCACTTAACAAATATCTCACTTCACAAAATAAATTTTGGGCCCAATTGTGGTCATAACTTGAGGACTCCCTGTACTTTGGCAGTGGTAATGAGGGAAGGAGGTACATGCAAAAAGTGATGCCCAGTGCATGCAGCTCCCACCAGGATCAATGGTGGAGGGTTGGTGGAAAGATGTCTGGTTGGGAATTGCATACGCTCCATAAGCAAAGTTCTGCCACTTTGCACTAATTTTTCTTGTGTTTTCAAAGAGATTTTGACAACTGTTGCCAAAGAGTGAACAAATCTAGCAGTCACAAGAGAGGAAGAGAGCTGCTCTTTTGGATTGGTAGCAATAGCAATAGCACTTAGATTTATATACCGCTTTATAGTGCTTTACAGCCCTCTCCAAGGGGTTTACAGAGTCAGCATATTGCCCCCAACAATCTGGGTCCTCATTTTACTCACCTCGGAAGGATGGAAGGCTGAGTCAACCTTGAACCTGGTGAGATTCGAACTGCCAAATTGCAAGCAGCCGGCAGTCAGCAAAAGTAGCCTGCAGTATACATTCTAACCACTGTGCCACCATGGCTAAAACAATAGAAATCGTATGAATTACAGGTAATCCTTAATTTACAATCATTTGTTTAGTGACTGTTCAAAGTTGCAGCACTGAAATTTTTTTTACTTATGATTGGTTTTCACACTTACAACTGTCGCAGCATCACCAGAGTCACATGATCAAAATTCGGGCAGTCGGCATGTGCTTATGACAGTTGTACTGTCCCAGGGTGATGTGATTACCATTTGTAACTTTTCCAGCCAGCTTCCAACAGGCAAAGTCAATACGGGAAGGCAGATTCACTTAAAAACGATGCAATTCACTAAACAACTGCAGTGACTTGCTTAACAACTGTGGCAAAAATGGTCATAAAATGGGACACAACTTGTTTAACAACTGTCTTGCTTAGCAAGAAGAAAATTGGGCTCTGTTGTGGTCATAAATCAAGGATTACTTTAGTGATTTCTATATTAACAAAGTTTCCAAGGAATTTTATTTGGACTGGGATTCTCAGGCTTGTTCACAATTCTCTGAAGTTTGCACCAGAAATAAGGTGATGTAGTTTATTAAGAAGACCAAATTATTTAGAAAAGGGGGGAGGGGTGTATGTTATTTTTAGAAAAAAAAGGAGGAAATAGTATTAGTCAACACTCTGCATTCAAATTTAGATGAATGGAATGAATGAATGACTCCAAAGGGATCTCTTTGTGCTACAGGGATAATATAAACATGAAAAACCCAGCTTTGCACAAGCAGGTTAAAGTAATGCACGTTAGGTCTGAGCTTTCCAGTATCATCTATATGCTGATGAGGTCATTGGCAGTGAGTAAATGGAACACACAATTATTGTAACAGATAGATAGCAGGCAAAACGAAGTATTTGTGGGGGACGGAGGATTCACAATGCACATTAGTGTGAATGATTCAGACTTCTGACATGCATTAAAACAGCCACATCGTATGACCACTTCGAAAGTTGTCCCTGTTTGTTTTGGCAAATGTATGCATACACGGACCACGCTTCAACTATGATTGCTGGTGAAATGAGAGGCCTCTGGATGCCCATTCATGGAGAGACAGGATCAACTTTGAAAGCAGCTCCAGAAGCCCAGCGAAAGACACAGATGCCTTAACATTGTTTCATGCTCAGAAGAGAGGTTTTTTCCTTTGTGTTAACACACGTTACAAAATGTTATTTCAAATACTTTGCACATCCTGATTAAATAGCTCCATGAAAATGTCAAAGTCATACACAGCCATTGTGAAAAAGCCAAGTTCCAAGTTGGGGATAATTAGGAAAAGGGTTTTATAAAATGGACCTGCCAATCATAATAACATATTACGCATCCTGATGGGGAAAAACTGTGCTGTTCTTGTCAGTGTATTCATGAAATGAATATTATAAAGGCTGAATGGTTAATTTAAAAAAAGCAACTATTTGGTCAAGCAACTAGCAATGCTTTATTTTGATATCTGATACAAAAGGTGAATGAGTGAGGTAGAGTAGAAATCCTGGATTATTTTGTGAAGCTGAGCACTTCAGATAAAATCTCACAATATGATACATGATCAAATCAATAAATAGAAGATAACAACACCAATCAAGTTACGTATCTATCATTATGTAGCAGAAGGAGTGGCAGAGCCTGGGAGTGGAGTCAAAAGAGGAATTAGCCTGGAGTCTCTATGTTCCCACAAGTGGTCTAAGTCCAACACTTCTTGAATTCCACTAACCCTTTTCTAGCATCATAATAATGTTGTTAGTTTATTAGATTCCTGTGCATAGGCATGAGCAACATATCAGTTTAATTAGAACTTATGATGTGACCTGATCTTTCATGCCTGACACATTTTAGTTTACAAGCAAAATAAAATTTTCTGGGAAAGAGGTGGGTGATATTTGGTTAAAGTTTATAGGTTTTCCACTATGAAAGTAAGACAAGAGTAAGAATTGTGTACCTTTAAAATGCTGTTTTTCCCATCCCTCGAAATATTGCCCCTTTCAGTGGATCAAAAATTATTTCAAAAATAGAAACATTCTTTAGCCTCTCTGCCATGGATCTGCCCCCAGACCCCTCTCCAGACACAAATTCAGAGGAGGACAGTGAATTTGAGTTGGCAGAGGAAAGTGCAAAGCCAAGTATTTGTCAGGATGGGGGCTCGGAGAGTGCTAGCCTCAGCTGGGTTGATCAGATGTGCAACAGACTGAGACTGAGCAAGGCAAGCCACAGCTCCAGCAAGTTGGCTAGGAGGCTCCAGGCTAGGACCGGGAGCAGTTGCCTCCCGTTAGCTATGAGAACGAGGTGGAGTCCACACCTCTTCCTGATCAAGGAGACATAGAGCAGAGAGGGGACAGGCACAATGCCATCAGCTAGACTACTCATAAGGAGGCAACCTTGCCTCTCCTGAAGGCTGCACCATGTTGCCTACTTAATCCCATCCTGCAGACTTGAATGTTGCTGGAGCAATGTGCCCAGTTCTGTGCCTTGTATGCTTGTGCTGTGTACCCTGATCCGTTTGACTCATGGATTGCTTTCCTGGACTTCATGTGTGCCCATTGGACTCGGTTACCCAGTGACTCGTGCTGTACTGAGCTCAGAATCTGTACCTGTGCAATGAAGGTGCTTTCTGAGGACCTGCTTGGGGAGGGGTTTAATAAACACCTATTAAACTCTTGCTGCATATGTGTGTAGGGAATGGGGCAGCACACTTTAAGGAGGGAAAATAAAGACCCAACCCTCCAGAGAACTTCCCTGTTCAGTCCCTATGAATTTCCATTTTGGTTTGCTTTCATGACACCTTTGCCCTGTTTTTTAAACTTTGATCACACCCAGCTTAGATCTTACCTTCTAATAAAAGCATTCTGATACATGATTTGATGAACAACAATGGCAGATAAACTAAAAATGCATTTTTTCCATTCATTCTTCTGAAAACATCCAGTAACCAACATTCTATAAAACGAATGAGCAAACATTGGAGAAAGATACACACAATTCTTTTTTTGATGCTTGACTCTATTACAATTGTAGCTAGATTTTTTAAATTCCAGTTCACATGTGAAAAGATCCTAAGTTACCCAGGACATGGCAATTTTTTTATTTTAAATGGGTCTTTTCAACAGTTTCTTTCTTTTGGTGACTCTATTTTTTTAATGGAATATTAATGGGCTGTATTTGTAACAGGCAATTGATTGACATCATGTAAATAAAAGGCTTGATTTTGCATGCAGATAGATGGTGTACATCAAAGTCAAGTTAAAAGTACTTCATGCACACTATTAAATTCTACCAAATAAAAATGTGTAGAAAATGGAATATTTAAAAATCCATTAGCAATAAAAAAAATAAGTGATAAGACATTGAGAAGGCTGCTCAAAGAAGATTTGTGTGTCACTTGGATCAAAAAGTCATAAGATTCGTATACAGGCAGTACTTAGAAGGAAGAGGTCTGAATCCTCCATGACAACTGAGAAACAAAGAGAATGAATTCCTTCAACAGTAAAATTACCTTACAGAAACTCCTTTGAATAGAATAAAGGGAGAGAGGCAATGGAGAAAAACTAAACAGGAATGAACCAAATTTATCATAAATCTCCCAGCCACTTTTCTCCAGAATCCTTAAAGTTATTTAGAAAATCTTCATTCAGTCATTTATTTGTTAGTACATCTACCAGTACATCTATTTGTCTGTCTGTCTGTCTGTCTGTCTGTCTCTCCATCTATATCTATCTATCTATCTATCTATCTATCTATCTATCTATCTATCTATCTATCTATCTATCTATCTATCT
>JANHFL010003660.1:312099-331895 GCA_032468155.1 Oxyrhabdium leporinum | reverse complement strand
TCTTTCTTTCTTTCTTTCTTTCTTTCTTTCTTTCTTTCTTTCTTTCTTTCTTTCTTTCTTTCTTTCTTTCTGAATTGTCCCAACCAGGGGCAAATAATATGGTGTTCTGGGGAACTTCTCTTGGAGCTTGCTAGATTCACTGATTCATGTGATTTCTTTCCATATCATTTAAATATAAAGAAATAAAGAAATAAAATGGTATCCCGCAAAGGGAAGCACCAACCTCTACCATCATTTTGTTTTGCAAGAATGGGGCTTCACAAGCTTTCCTTAAAACATCAAAATAAGGTGGCTGCTAGGATATCTGCCTTGGAGAAAAGAAAAAAAAAACTGAGATAAAAGTAAACCAGCTTGGTAGAAAGCATCCTACAGGACTAGAAGGCATCTCATCCTGTTCATGCTGACAGTTCTGTGAATAGATAAGCTCCCCCACCACGGTGTTTTTGTAAAAATGCTCTTGTCACTGGTTCAGTAGGTGTCCAACACAGGTTTACCAGGCCATTAAGGTTGCCCTCAGGTCCCGCACTGTGTCTGTAGCCATTTGAAATAAGGAGAGTAATGACAAGAGGCTCAGCCTTTCCAGAAGTAACATTCCAGCAATGGAACTCTCTTCCTGAGATACTGGCGTAATACAGCGGTATCTTTATTGTACCTTCGGTACTCAGTTGGGAAGTTAAAATAAATGTTTAGGCTTCTTAATATTGTGTTACGTTGGATTCGCTCATTTGTGAGGTTTGCGTGTGTGTGCTTTATTTTAACTAAAGAGTAGCTAACAAGTATATGTATACATATACGTCAGAATCTTCACATCATCTCAATAATGACACTAAATAGTTCAGATATTTTTCATGCTAGAAGGAAGTCCCAGTTGGCACCTCAAAATACAGACAGGAAAACCTGCAGTCAAATACCCCAAAGAGCCGGGTATTGAGAGATAATACTGACTTCAATGAGTTAAGAATCTGATTTGTTAGAATCTAAGTTTTCTGCTTAACCATCCTTCCAGAATGAGCCATTCAAAATCCCTCAAACCACATTGCTCTACAAAATCATGGAGTTTTGCCACAATGTTGCACTGCAAGGTCAGAAACCACTGGCCAATGAGAAGTTGCAGTGTCAAAATCTGCTACGTAAGCAGAAGATTGGAGAAAAGTATGTCTAAATAATGCACAATTTCTACTGCCATGCAGCTTTGCTACGTGGAATAATCCCTTGCAGTTCTTCCAAGGATTTGCCACCGAGTTTCTCAGTTACTTCCCAACTTCTAATTAAAGCTATAT
This sequence comes from Oxyrhabdium leporinum, assembly GCA_032468155.1. Classification (NCBI taxonomy): domain Eukaryota; kingdom Metazoa; phylum Chordata; class Lepidosauria; order Squamata; family Cyclocoridae; genus Oxyrhabdium; species Oxyrhabdium leporinum. Next base: position 330,615 of record JANHFL010003660.1, on the reverse strand, counting down.
GTTTAGATCATACCAAAGCTCAGTACAACATGATCTTCTTCAGCAATGAAACCCAGAGTGAGTCCGTCCACTCTGACTCAGGCCTCCTGATCTACATCAAACCTTGTCATTATTCCATAGGTAGCCATTCCCTTTCCCATAAACAGTTGCACTTCTACTTACTCAGTGTGAAGATTACTGCTACCCTCAGTTTATCCCCATTGCTGGATAATAAATAAACACCACAGTGGAGGCACCAAGTTAGTGAGAATTTATTTTGCTCTGTATTCAGAGCATCTCAGATGTGTGGGAAGCTGGCCTTAAGGGGAAGCTCAGTTTTAGTTTACTAAGCATATTAATTTGCTTCGTTGTGCTAAATGGCTAATTTTAAGGGTTTCTAACCACACACACACACACAATCCCTTTTTTTGGAAGCCTTCAAATCCCCCCCAGCAGCAATCTTTTGAGAATCACTCACTCACAACTTTTTACGTTACTATCCTGGGAAGCAATGGGATATTCACATCTTTCCTTGAAGCACTATTTTACTTTAATAATAATTTGTCTCACCTGGTCTCAACTCAAGACTTTGATTTAAGTGCGGTGAATCAGTCATAAAAAAATAGAGCCTTTGTTCATTATAGTTGGAGGAGGATGAGTAGAGCAAAGAATGAGTCTGAAAAGAAAGTGATGCAATATCTGGAAATCATATCCCATGTCCTCTTCACGGTATCGTAATACAGCTAAAATAAATCCATGAGTACTTACTGTTCCAGTAGGGAAAGTTAAAAGCCAATGGCAATATCAGGAAGTTCCCTCCAACAGAGGGCAAAATATACCAAAGGGAGCAGAACAATGATGAGCTTCAGCAAGCAATAAAAAAGAATCTTCCTCTGCAAGATAATGGAAAACTAGCAGGCATGGCTTCTTGCATAACTGAGCAACTTCTAATTTGCCAACCCTCTCAACCCCCAAACTAAAGAAATGTAAAAGAATAAGGCTCAGGATATTAGTTATAGTTATAGGAACCTGAGAGAGATAGCACCACCTCGGAAGTAGGAGAAGGGTAATAATGGCAACCAAGAATTGTACTTTACATTTGGAGAGAGGGAGGAAGGCCAGTCACAGTGGCAGGACAATAATGCAATGGGTATAGAATCATATCACCTATGTGAATGGGGTCTGGATTGTTATTTTATTATTATTTGTCAATGGGAGCATTTGAGGTTTCTTTGTTCTTTAACATTCTGTTTATATTTATAAAGTTTATAACTGCGCCGTGGTGGTGCAGTGATTAAAATGCAGTATTGCAGGCTAATTCTGCCGACCACCAGAAGTTCAGTTCTCACCTGCTCAAGGCTGACTCAGCCTTCCATCCTTCCGAGGTCAGTAAAACTGAGGACCCAGATTGTTGAGGTCAATATGCTTAGAGAGGGCTGTAAAGCACTGTGAAGCAGTATATAACTCTAAGTGCTATTGCTATATTAACAATGCTGATCTTAATGGAAGAAACCACACTGCAGAGTTTCAGCAATAATGATCAGGAGGCCTCTTGGGACCACAAATAAGGGTGCTATACAGTTCTCAGTCACTATGATAAGTGACCCCTCCTGGTGTAGGAGAAGGAAGGACATCTTGGCTTGTTCTTCTCATTGCAAACACCCTCCATCTCCTCTCTTCTGAAATCTGAGATTGGGATAGCAATGAGAAAAATCAATGCATATAGGCCACTGTCCAGCACTCTGTTGTCAGCCTTGGGAGCCATATTTGTAGAAGGCCTCTGCAGCTGCCACATTTTAATGCCTGGGAAATTAGGAGGGGGGATATTCACATGTACCAGGGGAGTATAGACACAACGACATTCTTCCCCAGAGAGTCAAGGACATATCAACTTGCACCTGGAAGAGTAGTGCCAGAAGGAAGGCATCTGTTTGATCTGGAAATGGATTGGATTGGGAAACTGATTGGGCCATGTGATCATTGGGGATGGCCGGGAGGTGGATCTTTGAATTTCTTTTGGGGAGGGAAAAACCTGGGGCTTCAGATTCAGGTTTTTCCCAGATGTGCCAACATGGTTTCTCTAATAAATTCTTATTTGGATACCTTGGTTTCTGAGTGTTGAATGGAAAAGGGGGACTTTGCCGGAACACTGACATCTGTATCACCGAGTGGCCGATCAGGTGTATCACAAATATGGACAGAAATGCAGTAGCACTCTTCTGTTTTGCAGTTGGTACCACATCTAAAGTATATGCTTGGTTTCTCCTATCCTGTTAAAACTGACTAGGTCTTTGGAGTTAGCCTTCCTGATGGAGGATCTCTGTCCTCTTCAGATAAGAACTTTTGCATTCACTTGCACAGTTTTGGCATGACAAACTTGGCTGAACTGGGGATGAAACATGGTGTGTTGCCAGGGTGCCATGAAGAAGCTTGCCACAAAGTGACCTGTGTCTCAGAATCAACCATGAAGTGATTGAGCACTCAGACTGAATAACACTATGCCCTCCCCCCAACATATCTGAAAGATGGAGAGAGCGAAGAACCAACATCTTTAAGATGTTAAATCAATATCATTTAAGAAGCGATTGGACAACTATTTCTCTGAAATGATATAGGGTTTCCTACCTGAGCAGAGGGTTGGACTAGAAGACCTCCAAGGTCCCTTCCAACTTTATTATTCTGTTATCTGTGCATTCAGTCAACATCACTATATTCAGTTAAAATCCATTACAACTTGTATTTGTGTCGTTTGCTGTTATGATGACCTACAGATTTTAGTTCCACTGTTTAATACCACACCAATCTTGCTAAACAAAACATTTCACTAACACTTCATTGTTGTTCCCTGAACCCTTCTGGTATGTTTACATGCCCCCTCCCCCAGTTTCAAGTAATAAGTAAACTGCACTAAAATGCATCAGCAGGTTTTTTGTTTATGCATATCTGACCTGGCTTGTTTCTTCATCATAAAATATTTACAAATAATACAAGCACATTTAACAGTAATCACACGTGCCAGCATTTGTGAAAGTGGCAAAAAATGACTGCTAACTACAGGACATGCAATGTTCTGTTCAGTTCATGAACAGAAGATCTAATGATGAGATATTGTGCAGAAGTGATCATTGTCTAGACTGCTTCACCAAGCAATGGACGTTATGCATTCTTTTGGGTAAAGTCCAAGTTCAGATTTAATTCCAGCATTCTAAGCAGAGGTCAAGATCTTACTGTACATAATTTTTTTGAAAAATAAATAAGACTACTTCACATCTAGACTGAGTTCTTCTGGTGACGTTGTGGATGAGTCCATGCAGTTTTCTTGGCAAGAGTTTTGCCATCCATAGGCATTCCCGTACCGACTATGAGGATGCAAAATGTATGTTGTGACATTATGATACAAACATTGAAGCCTCAAATTTACATCTTAACTTTGTATGCAAGTATATAAATCATGGGGTTTATGTACTTGTCTTTGTTCACCTGCTCTCCTTATCTCCCCCAGATATGCTGTGCTTATATTCCTTCTTCCGAAATGTCTTCCCATTTCCTAATATCAACTAAAATTGTGATGTTCCTTACAAGCTCTCTCCAAATACTTCCCATGCTTCAACTTTCTTAGTTTCAAAGCCAGCCAAGGTCAGGCATATGCTACCACCTGGATTAGTTTAAAGTCCCATTCCCAAGAAAATCAGTATAAAGTACAGAAAATATCTCATTTGTTTACTGTTGCTTATGCTTAACAAGTCAGGCAGAACCCTCCCAAACTGGCACTGCTGGCTAAAATAATGCAACATTATGTACTTATATATTTAACTTCACTTTAATTTCACTTTGTAACAGGAAAGCAATGTGTCAGTTGTACTCAAAGGCCCTAGAACGTAAAAAGCAAGTGGGAGCAATCCTTGTGCCAATCTACAGTACAGGTAGTCCTCGATTTATGACCATAATAGGGCCCAAAATTTATGTTGCTATTTGAGTTTTGTCCCATCTTACGAGCTTTCTTGCCACAGTTGCTAAGTGCTTCACTGCAGTTGTTAGGTTAGTAACACGGTTGTTAAGTGAATCTGGCTTCCCCACGGACTTTGCTTGTCAGAAGGTCACAAAAGGGGATCACATGACCCCGGGACACAGCAACAGTCATAAATATGAGTCAGTTGCTAAGCATCTGAATTTTGATCACGGGATCAAGGGGATGCTGCAAGTGTGAAAAACGGTCCTAAGTCACTTTTTTCAGTGCCATTGTAACTTCAAATGGTCACTAAATGAACTGTTGTAAGTCAAGAACTACCTGTACTAACTTTCTAGCAATTTGACAGGTAGATTCAAATAAGATGCCCTTCAAATACAGATAATATTAAGAAAATCTTATGGCTTTTTAATATTTATACTAAATTGAGGAGGTTATTCCTCTTCAACAATAGGCACATGCACATACACACAGACACACAGACACACACACACCCCTATTTAAAAAAATTCCCGATCTATGTTTTCAACCGTCGTAGAAAATAAGCCTAGTTTCCTACACTCTGAAAAACTAATTATGCATTCAATTAGAGTTTCTTAATAAAGATTAAAACTCAGAAGTCTATTATGAGCCCATATTTAATTCAAATGCCATTTTATCCATGCCATGAAAGTGCGAGTGGTAACAATGAATATAAATTATAATACATGCCACCAAGTGAATGCTATTTGTTCAAGAACGTTGTTATAAAGAATTAAATTTTGCTATCAGTTCCATAATCTAGTTAAAATAGGTATTCTTTATTTGGTCTTTCAATGTAGTCCAATTTCCGTACTTTGAAAAACAAATTCCAGCGACTAAAGAAAAGAGATTAATTTATCATTAAGACTCTGCCTAATTGAAGTCAATTCTGAACAAACTTGAATTCAATTTCTGCTCATTAAATTGAATGTGCTCTGCGTTTTCTCTCTGCATTGCTTTGAGCAAGCAGCTGAGAACAAGGGACTAACATCAAAATTATTAAATTGAGGAGATTTTATTTGGTCTTCACATGCCAGAGCCTCTTTGATGAGGAGCTGTTTTGGCACTGAAAGGAAACGAGAGCAGCTGGAGGAAAAATCAAATGAAACTAAGCCTTGGAAAATTGAAGAAAATGCAAGCTTAATAATATTTAATAATTAAATTTCCACAAACAATAGCAGCAAATGAAGTAATCTGCAAAGTCTGTGAACTCATTTGCATAATTGATGCCGGTCCCCTGTAAATGAATAATGAAGATAATAAAAGATGTTGCTAAAAATGGGCACAATAACAGCAAAATTTCATCAAGCCACGCTCTCTGATTAATCTGCTCTTGCAAATCAGCAGCGAAAGGGGAACGCGTGATTAACCGCACTGAGGACTGCAGCAGGCGGCAAGCTGCCCTTTCTCTGTGTGTGTCTCTGGGTACCGCAGCTCAACCTTCTCCCCTGCTCTGCTATCGTGCTCTTGCCAATACAGGAAGAGGCACCATCACCCCTCCTTACCCCAACCCAGCTCTTTTCCAGGAGCCACCACGTTTTTGTCATTAACCACATCGCTTCTGTCTTCCCTCTCAGCTCTGCTCCAATGAACAAAAGTGGCTTTGGCTTCCCAGGACAAACTTGCAGTCTTGCTTAGCTGTGTTTGCAAGGGCCAGCAGGGATTCTCCAGGTGTTGAGGAGAGGGTTTTCTCGCCCTACTTGCAGAGGCCAGGTTTTCTGGATATGAAGAAGGAACTCTCCCACTCTGGCTACTGCTGCTGGGCCAGAACTGGGCCTGAGCAAATGAGTTGGGAATGGATTAGGTTTGGGGAGGTTCTACAGTAGACATCTTTGACCTTTTCTCCACCAGAGATAGCATCTGAGGGAAGTGTCAGAGGCCCGATTCCAAAAACAGTGGAGGCAGCCAGGAAAAAAACAAACCTGGACTTCATTTCGGCTAAATGAACTGTATTTAATGGATTTATTAGCCGGTGAAGTGTTTAATCATTTTCCCCTGATCATATTAAAAAGGAAATTTTGGTAACTATTTTTGGAGGGCTCTGAGGGCTACACCACAGTTTTCAGGAGCCCAGGAAGCCCTGAAGCTTCGTGTATTTCTCCTCTACAAGCATTATTTTTGGGCCTGAGGAAAGATGCTAAGGTTAGGTGACATCCACGACCTGTAACAGATAATTATATGTGACAAATAGAGGTGCAGGTTTAGGGCAGGACCACAGATGAGGGGCAAAGCACATTGTTCATATGAAGAAGGTGTCAAGTTTTTAATCCCAAACCCTAGAAATCAGTTGTCATAAAGAGTGGAAAGCAGCCTCCCCTCAATATGAAGCCTGTTATATCTGCTGTACTTCAGCCCCACCAACATGGCCAATACCGACCAGGTTAAAGAAGGTTAGTGCAAATCCTTCTGGACAAAATGGGCTGATACTTGGATCTGGTTTAATGCTGCTTTGTCCTCTGGAAATCACATCTTAGTTAATTACTCTCCAGATGGTCTCAGCAAGACAGTAATTGCTCACTTTTAGACTTTCCATCTATAATAGGAATCATCTATAGCAGCTTGCCTTACAGAACTATTGCAAAAATTATTTAAATCATTAAATATACTACCTTACTGCGATGATTAATTAATGTGTTGTTTCACACTTAGTTCTTTTCCTAAATTCCTGTGCCTTTTCAAATGCTTCTTCTTGGTATTTTAGGAAGCAGCTAACAATGGTGCTGGATGGGGGAGAGAATTGGAATATTTTCGGTTTTGGTAATCAGTAAAAAAAAATCCCCAGTCAGACATCATACTCTTATGCCCATGTAGGGATTCCAAACCAATTCCCTGCTTGACTCCTCTCCATGGCTCTGACAATTTCTCCCTGACAGAAACAAATATATACAATTATTTGGGAATAATCTATGTTGAAACCAAAGGAACTTCCAAGGGGAAAAAATGGGAAAAAGAGGGCTGAAGACTAATTTTATAGTGCCCCTTCATGGGAGCAGTAGACCAGCTAAGGCCCACTAAATGTTGCTTACCTATCATTTCTAGCAGCTTCCACCAGCATGACCAGGTGGAAAGGTGGTACTTATAATTCAATAACAACCTCAGAGTTACATTTTCTCTACCCTAAATCATAGTAATGCCGTTTCTGATGTTATTTGCAGCAACTTTGTTGCTTCTACAATCATGAGTGATAGGCAGCATTCATTGGCAAATAAAAATTGTCATTATTTGATCTGAGAACTCTTTAGACTACAGAGATGCTCAGTTGCTTAATGGTGTTGTAAACTGACAGATGACTTATAAAAAGGAAATGGCCAGTATATTGCATAATAACATGTGCAGTTGTTTCCAAATTAGAATGACATCACTCATCCAGCAAGAATCAGAAACATACAGTATATTAACAGGGGTCCCATACAATTCCATGTTGTTTATAACTCAGCAATATAAATTAGCTCCAGGCAGTAATGTGGCAAGTAAGGTCTCAGTCTGGGACTTAATTATTTTGATTAATTTGAGAGGAAAATAATAGTCCAATATTTTTAATAATATCTAGAGAGTTGAAAGGAAGTCAGTAGGATCTCTCTGCTTATATAACCGAGCTATATTAAACAAAGTTGCATATGGCTGAAAACGCATACATGGTTGTCTCAATATATATTGTCTTAGACAAAGAGGGTCACACAAGTTTTTAAATTGAGTATTGCGGATATGTGAGATTTGGGCATCAAGGTAGGAGACTGGGAGTTCTAGTCCTAGACTGGCTTTGGGCTAGTCTCTCTTTCTCAGACCTAGAAAGAAGGCTGTAGCAAGCTACTTTTCAAATGGTTGCCCAGAAAACTATATGGACTTAAACAGGCAGCCACCAGGAGTCAAAAATGACTCAGAGGCACACAAAAACATACACACAAAATGTGCATGTATATAAGAGCCATGCTTGAAGCACTGCAGACATAAATTGTTCTACTATAGCTTTCTCCAACCTGATGCAATGGAACAGGCTCCCATTATTTGTGCTACTTAGAAATTGTGGGAATTTATTAATACAACTAGGGAGCACCAAGAAGACTGTCAAGTTAAAATCTAATCTGCATGTGTCAAAAAGGGAACAATAAGCTGTTTTGTTTTTTTTCTTGCTGCAGCTTCCAAACAAAGATTTATTAAGCTTAGAAAATCTGGGTTTCAAACATCCAGATGGCCATTAGGTAGCAGCGGTGAGTTTCTTTCTGTCCCTTTCTAAGGATCTTCTAGATATTTGCAGCCCAAATCTGGTTTCACCCACCAAGTTCAAATGCAAGGCATAAAACAGATTTGAAATATGTAGTAAATAAATGTGTGCCAAAAATAAGGTGTTGATTCCCTTTAACATCTTTTGAAAGATTTTACCTAGAGACAGGAAGCTTCCCACTTCCGATATGATAAAAGATCTGCTCGTTGTAAGGTGGTGATGGATGCCTGGGAATATATCAGTACATTAGAAAGATAGTCCCACTATTTCTGAGCTCTTCTTGGTGAGCCTAAGATGTAATCAAATTAGGTAGACAGTTTCTATTTTACCCAAAGGCCTTAAGGTGAGCATGCTGGTATTATATATGCCAAAAAATTGCCAGAATTATTTTCGCTTAGTATTATACTCTCTGCTGCCTCTGATTTCACAGCTTTTCATTTGTGCAAAAGTAAAATGATACTATTTGGAATAAGAGATGTTTGAGGGTCATCATGACAGCTTGGAAGGAATAATAAATAACTCTTTGAGGAGAAGAATACTTGGAACAAGCCATCAAGTGCTCGTAAGTAAACAAAAGGGAAGGTTACTTGCAAACATCACCCATTTGAAAAATCAAGAAACCAAATGTGAACAGCATTTATTATAAAAATGTGTTGGGTTTTATTTCTTGAAATAGAAGAGACATGGGATATTGAGTCCCTCTGGCAATGTAATCTTTTTATTTTCTTCTCTTTTTCAAGCCAAAGGAGATAGTGCATGACATATAAAATCTGTAAAATGAGGAGCCATATTTTGGGGAGCAATATGCTGATTCTGTAAACTGCTTAGAGAAGGCTGTAAAGCACTGTGAAGTGGTATACAAGTCTAAGTGCTATTGCTTTTGCTACTTAGAAATAACTACCACTTAGATCCAATCCCTGGTTCCCAATACAGGTAGTCCTCGACTTATAAGCATTCATTTACTGACTTTTTGAAGTTACAATGACACTGAAAAAGTGATTTGTGGCTATTTTTCACACTTATGTTCATTGCAGCATCCATGTGATCATGTGATCAAAATTCAACCACTTGGCAACTGGATCATATTTATGACAGCTGCAATGTCCCGGGGTCATGTGATCACCTTTTGCAACTTTCTGACAAACAAAGTCAATGGGGAAGTCAGATTCACTTAACAAACGGGTTATTAACTTAACAACTGTAGTGATTCACTATACAACTGTGACAAGAAAAGTCATAAAGTGGGGTAAAACCAGGGGTGGGCTGCTGGGGGTTTGCAGGGGTTCAGGCGGACCCTTTGTGAAGATTCTGCAGGGTTTGCCGAAACCTCAAATCACACTCCTAGCTGGCCCCGCCTACCCTGCCCCCCCCCAAGAGTCTACACACAGCCCGTTTTGGATGCAGGTAAGTGCAGGGCGCGCACGAAGGCTCCGGGAGGGTGAAAAATGGGCCTCCCAGAAGTTCAGGAAGGCTGGAAATGTGCCTGTTTCTGGCCTCCAGAGAACCTCTGCAGCCTGGGGAGGCCTTTTTCGCCCTCCTGGAGGCTCGAGAAAAGCCTCCGGAAGCTGGGGAGGGCACCCACCATGGTGCAGGAGGCCGACTAGGCCACGCCCACCCAGCAAACCTGTTGCTGAAATTTTTGAAGCCCACCCCTGGGTAAAACTCACTTAACAGTTATCTCGCTTAAGCCCAAAGTCTACGTGCACCATGCTCAATATTGCTCAGGCCCATTCTAAAACTGATTTGCAGAAAAAATTAAATCATTTCAATAACCTAATATACTCCGTGCCTGATAGCAGAAAAATAATATTTAGCAGTAATAAAAATGTTTTTTCAGAGCCTTGAAGTACAGCCCTGTAAATTAGAGAAATTAAATAATGCAAGGGTAAGCTTACATTGCTACTGAATATCTGGGGTTTCAGTAGCAAAAGAAAAAATATATAATAAGAAGTCACTGGAGAGGGCAACTCAAATGTATTTCTTTTTACATAGAAAATCCAACAATACATAAAGAGTTGAACAGGGGATGTAACTACTGTGCCCCGAGGAAATGCAAACGTTGCTGTGGACTTCTTGCTTCCTGGCTATAAGGAATTTCTGCCTTAAACTGAATAAACAAAAAACAAAGAAACTGAGTTTTGAATCTACAGGAATGAATAATTGTGTGTTCTTATCTTACAGTAATATAAAATCTTTTGATCATCCCTATTGGCAAGGAAATGGTAGCTTACTATACAGCCTACAAACATCTCTGTCCAACGCCATATTCTCTACCTCCATTTTTTTCTTCAAACAGGCCAGAATTAATATTCTTATGATCCTTATTTATTTCAGAAATAGAGCATGAGAAAATCAGTAGAGCTAAGCACGTGGTGTTTGCACATAATTAACTGGTCCATCTTGATCAGAATATACGATGGAATACAGCGTGCCTTCAGCAATCATCTGTTGGAAGACGAGGAGGAGTTTTCCAAACTCATCCTTAAATGACAGAACTAATGGACACTAGTATGCTCTGAATATTCACTGGCAGGGAGGTTACTTACAAAGTTTGAGAAAAAATGCCTGCTTAACTGATGCCTCCCTTCTGCAGCAACTAGTAGCAATTTCAAAACTGCATTTATATTCTTCTATAATTACTAGAACCACTTAGGCTGTAAAGAAGCACGTATAAAATAGCAATAGCACTTAGACTTATATACTGCTTTAGAGTGCTTTACAGCCCGCTCTAAGCGGTTTACAGAGTCAGCATATTGCCCCCAACAATCGGGATCCTCATTTTACCAACCTTGGAAGGATGGAGCCTTGAGCCGGTCAGGAAACCACCCATTTCCTTCACAGAGGGACATATGTACTTCAAGATACCACTGAAAAGCTTTTAGTTCTTGCTTTTGCATCCTATTATGGAATGAATGTGTCATGTGGAACAGGGGAGAGCAATCCTCAATAAAAGCTGACAGAGAAAAAAACATCACTTTGAACGTGATGGTAGTTTTCATTTAGAACTGCCGTTATCTATACACTAGATTGGAGGGATTGGAGCTTTCTGTATCTCTTTACTATCACCCAGTGGTCATCTGGAGTATGCAGCCCAGCTATAGCATGGTTAGGGACAACCCATCAACATTACACCGAGGCCTGCCTCAACCAGTAGCTCAAATTGCCTCCTAAATAGCAACATTTTTGAGCCAGTGGTCACATTTGGAGTTTTAAAAGTCGGTATGAAGTTATTTAGATACTGGATCAGGACTGTGGAAAGCCAGATTCAAACACTTATGGATGTTCAATGAATGACTCATTGTAGGAGAGTATCTCAGGCCAGCCTTCTTTAAGAAGTTAATGTGTTATGGAAAATAATGCATTAATAATAATGTCAGGGATATAACACTATATCAAGAAACATGGATACAAATCTAACAAATGAAGATCAATACATAACTTGTGAGTGCTCTGGTAGCAACTCTGACCCCCGAGTTATTTCACATAAGGAGAATGGACCAGATTCAGAGATAAGTAATTTGGCCAAGGATACATGGCAAACATGGGACCTGCAGAGATCCAATTATGGATTTGCCTTCCCAAATATGCTGGTTTGGGAGGAGGAAGTTGCCCTCCAACACATCTGGAACTTTCACTGAGAAAATATTCCTTATTAGGTCCAGCTGCAAGTCATTCAGAAGCAGTTAAAAGGAACATGCTGCTTGGGCTTTGCCAATAAATTGGATCTTCCCTACGGCCTAATTGCAGGAACCCCTGAGATATGCCAGATTTTCTTTTTTTGTTTTTTTTTAAATACAAAATATAAAATTTTAAAATAAATCTGTTCAGTTTCATGACATCATTAAATTCTAATGGTATTTAACAAAGTCCCTCAAAGGGAAATATATATATATATTAGGCATTCACTTATGAAGCTCTTAGACCGTGAAGTATTCTTGGGTTTATTCATTAACCAGACTTGCTGAAATAGATTTGTCAATAAAGATCTAAATCCACATTGTTTGGTTCTTAATATTTGCCTGTTTTATCTGGCATAATAATTTCTTTGTTCATTTTTTATTTCAACTAAATAAATAGAGCTGGTGATATGCTAAGGTTATTACCCGGCTCCTCTGCTCCTTGATTATGCTGTGTTTCTCTTTTAATTGAAAAAGGAAACTCATTTGTCCTTTCTCATCCTTTCTCCTCCAAGGGGAAAAAAGGCATTTAAAGCATATAATCCAAACATGAAGGGGCGGGGGGGGGGGTGAGTGAAACCTATTGCTACTATTTGCAGGTACATATTCTTGCGACATCATTTTCTAAAGAACGTTAAGAACAGGATTTGTCCCTCACCAAATGCGATTGGTTTAGTAAACACTACCTCAGCATTGTTAATTAATCTTAAAACGATTATGATGGGAGAAGCAGATTTTGCAGCCTTGCCAGCTATTTTAAATGCTCCAAGGCATTTTTAGTGCCTAATGCAATATATTAAAATCCCACTTCCCAGAAACTGACAAGCTTTCTCCACCTTTGCTAGTTCATTTTGTGGTCTAGAAAAATTCTGCCGGTCATGTCCAGCCAGAGTTTTTGTGAATCACCGGTGGCTGAGTTCAGCAGTTCTGACTCAATTGAGCCATTAGGCAGATGGCTTCCAAGACGTTCTCATAAAGGTTTTGACGGCTTTTGAATGATTTCAAGAATTTTTGGAAAAAATAAGAGAATAAGAAAAGATGCATTAATAAAATATATTTCTTTCTCAATAGCACCTCAGGACCCAGAAGCAGCCTTTTTTCTGTGGCTTCATTATTGGGATTACAGTTGGAGGCAGAAATCAATAAGGTAGAGCAGTAGATAAATGCTGACTGTCCTGGTGGCATCCTTTAGTAAGAAAAGTAGGAATTGCAGGATCAAGATTGAGTCTTCCTTGCAGACTTACAATTCTTGGAAGACAAGCTATTAAATAATATGGAAAGGATGAATTGGCAGAGTTTTTCCCACATCCTAGAGAAGATACTTGAATATACAAGTAATGAGACATGGTCAAGCCTACATGAAACAAAAGAGCCACAGAACCATAGATTCTTTTGCAACTGCATATTTACAGAGAGATATGTGTCATAGCTCAGTGACCCTTCTGGTTTGAAACTTGGCCTTATCTGTCACACTACACTTTGCTCTAGATCTCAGAGATTCTTACATCATCTGACTAGACTCTCAATACTCTAGTTCTGGCTTGACAGATTAGATGATTGCTTTCCCTGTTACCATAAAACTGGACTTCTTAAGACTTTGTATATTTTATTACTAGTTCTGTCCATAACCAGGGCAATAAGAGTGCTTCATCTGGATCTGGAAAGCCATGTTTAAGTTCTCCTTGAAACATGAAGCTCAGGATTTGTCACCCGACTCTATTTCACGTGCGGGATTAAAAAGTAGTACATATGTTGCTCCAAACCTTTTGGAGAAAGAATGGAATGGGAATATGGCTAGATGAATTAAGAATGCTGATCCCTTTCTTTCTGGTGGTCCTTCTTAATGAGCCTTGGAAAGTTTAATGCAGTCAGCCAAACACTTCAACACTCCCTCTCTCTGCAAGAACAGAATACTACAAGAAAAGAGAGCAAGAAAAATGACTTAGGACTTCATCTGATGTAACCAAGTCCAGTGCCCACCTATAATGGCTAAATCCTCTAATCAATGAGATTCATACACATCCCTATTAGCAGACCGAGGCAAACAACAAACGTAAGACCACTTGTGGCCCTTTGCCTACTCTCTGCCAACTTTCTACCTTATTTCAAAAGCTCAATTAAAGGAGCCCTTTGACACCAGCAATCTGTCCTTTCTACTGCAGCCTTGGCATAACGAAAGAAAGTAAAAATGTGTGTGCTTGTGAGGGTGTATAATCACAATCTTGCATATAGAGTCACCTTATAGGGGAAATGGGTGGTGCACTCAAAATGCACCTCTGTGTGTGACTATTGTTTGTGCCTCTGCGGTAGCATTGTCTACCGGTAGCTGCTGGTAGGCCTGGGCAAGGTCTAGCTTAGTGAAGATTCTGCCTCCCTGGAGCGAGGAGAGGATGTGGCTTACCACTGGTACAGGGTAAGCATGCTGCTGTAGTGCCTTGTTTATAGTGCACTTGTAGTCTGCACAGATGCGAATGTCCCCGTTCGCCTTAACTGGGGTCACTATGGGAGTCTCCCACCGGCTACAGTCCACAGGTTGGAACACTCCCTGCTGTACCAGGTTGTCTAGTTCCGCATCAATTTTAGACTTCAGTGCAAAAGAAACCATGCGTAGTTTTAATCGGAGTTAACGCTGGATTGAGGTTGAGTGAAATGGGTGCCCCTTTGCATTGTCCCAGCTCAGTGCTGAATACATCAGCATATTGTTGGTATACCACTGCTAGATCTGCTGTTTGGGTTCAATGGATGCCCATCACCCTGATGCCCAGGGCCTTGAACCAGACCAGACCTATGAAGATGGTGTGCGACTCCTCTATGACCACTACGCTGAGGAGACCCTTGAACTCTCTGAATTGTACTCCAATTGTAGCCTCGCCACTTATGGGAACACGGCAGCTCTGGAAGTCCATTAGCACTAAGCTCGATGATTTGAGCGGGACCCACCATCGGCCACATTTGCAAATGTGGTCGAAAGTCATGGAGGAGATAATGGACAGGGCCAATCCAGTATCTAGCTCCATCGAGCATGTGACCCTTTTCATTTTTAGTTGGAGTCTTATTTTTTCTTTGATGGGGCATTGGGCCCCTGTACGTTGGATGCTACGCCTTCCTGAGCAGTGTTCAATTCTGTTCTGTCCTGGGAGCCATTTCTCCTTGTGCTGCTGCATCGCAGGTTTCGTTTCCTGCTGACGACCTCTACAAACTCTGGCAATGTGCCCTTGTTTTCCACAGGCATGGCATACTGCTGTTCAGAATCTGCACTCAGCTCTTTCATGCAGTCCCCTGCAGCTTGCGGAGCTCTGTGGGAGAGTTGCTTGCTGTGTGGAGTGTGGCCTTCTGGGTGGTTCTCTCTGCAAGCGATCGATTTCTTCGATCTCACTGACCTTCCTCAAGTCTTCTGCAGTCTCTCGGTGGATCATTGGGGGGCTGGTGTGTGTCTTTGGTGGCCGGAGAGTCTTCATGGCCCCTCCGGCAGCCTCATCTGCCATGACTTCCTTCAATGCATCTTGGAAAGTTAGTTTCTCCATGGCGAATAGGTGCTGCTGTAATTCACTATTACGCAGGCCACAAACAATCTGTCTCTGAGAGAGTCTTCCAGATCAGGGAACTCGCATTGATTCGAAGCTTGGCGAAGGTCTGCCACAAACTCTGCTGCAGATTCCCCAGATCTCTGTTCACATTGCTCGAATGCATGGCGCCTGGCGATGACCGAGAGTTTAGGCTCAAAATGTTCGCTTAATTTTTTCTTAAGGTCTGCTTAAGCCACTATCTCTATGCTTGCCAGTGCTATCAAGTTTTCAGCGATATCAGATGTGGCTTGTCCGCAGACACATAGTAAAGTTGCCGCCTTCTGGTGGTCCTCCATGACCTGGTTAGCCTGGAGATAGTTGTCTGCTCGGGAGATGTATGAGCTCCACTGTTCCAGGTGACTAATATCGAACCCATTGAGTCTTCCCAGTTTATCCATTTTGAGAAGGCCTGTACTGCTGAGGTTGGAGCTGGGCTGCACTTAGGAGTCCTGGGGGACGGATCCCTCAGGTAGGTCTGTGCCTCCAGTGTGTCTTACTGGCAGGTAGGGCGGGGAGCGTGGTCCCACTAGGGCCCTTTACCTGGTCTGACACCCAGTGATTTCAGCGTGCCTCCAGTGTGGCTTACTAGTAGGCAGGGGTGAGGGCTAGTCCTGCCAGTGCTCATTACCCAGCCTATCACCCAGTGATTTCAGTCTCTTGGTTAGCAGCAGCTCTATCCTCTGCAGCATGCTACCTTTGTCACCACTACTGTGTAGTGGGCTTCGGTAGGCAAGAAGCAGACCAGCATAGCTACAATAACATTTATTGACTCAAAACTGGAACTGAGAAACAGCAGGCAAATGCCTGTAATTTATACTCTAGGCCCACAGGGCGTTAACCAATCATAGTACTTGAAAAAACCCACCCAAATATGAATGTTCTAAGTTTCCCCAAAAAACAGTTGGAGTTAACAGTTAGGGTCATCTAAAGGTTAGTTTCACTTCAGCAGGGCTTAACACAACTATATACCATATATTCAACACATAACAGGGAAATCAAGTTAAACTCAGAGATGTTTTTCTTCTAGATAAGTAAGATAGTAAAAATTAAGATATGAAGATATGATTAAGGAGCTGTGTCTTAACCAACTTTCAAAAGGCAAGTGTCATTCCTGGGGGAACGGCAATCCACAATTTGATGTCTGCAAACAAGCAGCCAAGTTCAGAGAAAACCAGGGACTCCATAGAAGCATCCTCAAGAAGAGTTTTCTCTGTAGAACCTAATGTTAGAAGATATCCATAATGGAAGAGGCAATCCTTCAGATAGTCAGACCTTAAAACATTTAGAGATTAAATTTAATATCAACATTTTAAATTGGGCCAAGAAAGCAATTGTGAACAAGTGCAGGCCTCATATGGTTCCTGGTACACAACTAGCAGCTGCACGTCCCAGTGGTTATAGATTCTACTCCACAAGAAGTCCTACATAGGGAGCACAAGGATTTCAGCAATCAGGTTGTAATGTAATCAAGAGATAGGTGGATACAGCTAAATCCATCTAATTTAAAAACTGCCAAAATTGCTACAATAGATACAAATCTAAAACATACTCTTTACCATAGCTGCCACTAAGAATTCTGGGAGAAATCAAGCATTATTCCTTGCCTATCTATTTGCTCTTACAGAGTGAACACAAAACTATCTGGAGCAATTCTTGAATCCAGTCTTTTCATGAATAGTGCTTAATTCCAGTATTTGTCTTTATCCAGCCCATTATTGACCATACAGTTTTCAAGGACACTCTTTCTGTTTTTAATTAGGTGACAAGAACTGGATGTCATCATCACTCTCGCTGCAAGTGATTCCAAAACTTTGGATGACTTTCCCAAATATTTATGTGTATATTAATTAATATAGGAGGCAAGATATAATACTGTGGAACACAATTGACCAGTGACTAAAATGTTGAAGAGCTGCTTTCAGCACCACCTTCTGAACATGGATTGAAGGAAAGAGGGCCTTAGGCCTAACTTACTGGACAGTCCGAAAAGTTACCAAATCCATTATTTTCAAAAACCAATGAAAGGGTCAGGAGATCCACTAAGGTTATTCTTCTCCTACCCAGTTCTCACCCTAATTATTCACCAAACCACCCCAGGCCCATCTCACCTTTTGACTAAATGTCCAAATGAAATGAGTCCAGAGAGATAGCTAAGAATATTACTTGAAGAATTAATTTTGTTCTGTTTGGTTTCTACTGTTAATTGGATTTCAACTGTCCATAAAAAAGAAACTAGCATATAAATATCGCACCTCTTCTTGAAAAAATAAATAGTTAAGGTTTTTTTTCACTGCCTCTTAGAAGGTGGTGAATGTTCATCTCTATTATAGATCAGTGTCTCAGAAATGAGAGATCAAAATTGCGTCCAGCATTTTTCTTCTTTTCATAATTGTGATCTAGCGATTCTCAGGATAGCAATCTGATTAAGAATTATGTTAAATGTTAGCTGGGATTATGAGTGATTGCACAACACAGGTAAAAACAGTCAGACTCAGCAATAAAATATTATTACTAGATCTACATTAAAAAAAAGTAACTGATGTGATGCCACCCATGATATCATCCCCAGCTTGCCTGAGGCACTTCTAACTTGTACAAGTACAACAATGTTCTCCTGGTTATGGGGAACAATGGATAAACACAGTACAAATGTCTCCGCCCTGCATCTCACCATAACTACTTGCCCCTCCCAACCTGTGTGGCCAAGGTGGCCCCTTTTCACAGTTGAATGGACATCTGCTCGCAGTTCCCCCTACCATTTTCCATGTGGTTCCTCTCAATGAAATTCCTGCTAAGGTCTGCCTTGCAGATTTTCTCAACGTGCCTCATGCATACATTCAGGAGGTCATCTCTGAGTATCCCCATTGCTGGACTCATGTTCTCTCCTTCAAGCAAGATGCTATATGTCGGCAGAGATGGAGGGATAACATAGCTTCTCATCATTGCTCCAAATTCCTGGGAAGAGAGAGGAGAGAGGAGAAAGAAGAGAGAACAGAAGGGAGGTAATAGGGAGGGGGTGCCTCATGTTTCAAGAAGAAAATGATCCCGTGGTAGGACACCAGCCGCATCTCCTGCTCAAAGCGT
>JANHFL010003660.1:296628-311999 GCA_032468155.1 Oxyrhabdium leporinum | reverse complement strand
TGTGGGTTTGGTTGGTGGGGTGTGTCAGAGCCAATATTTAAAAACTGCATAAAATTGCCTTTTCTTGAACTTATTGACTTTCAAAAGGCATTCGGGAAACTATTTCTGTACTAGAAACTCTATTTCCAAACACATTATTACAATTATAGTTAACTTGTATTCAATTGTATCTTACTTCCCCTGTAATTTGTCACTGAGAAATTTCTAATTAAAAACATAAGCCATAACAAACCACATTCAAACAAAGCAAATATCACAAAAAGTACAGTTTGTAATTCAAAAAGAGCCGAAGATATTGTCTAGTTGGGTAATGAAACATTTTCAAGGAACCAACCAAACTCTTAGAGCACTGAAGATTCCTGAGCTTATTTAATCAGAATAACTTCATTGAAGGTTTTTTCCCAGCAAATCTTCAGATCCAAAACCTCAACTTCCTAAAATTGTTGTGTAAGTCATGACTATTCAGTGCTTAATCTCCACTCCCAATGTTTTCTTGTTCTTGGTAAATGGTGGGTTCTTTTGCTACTCAAACCTCAATTGCAAGCTAAGCCAACAGTCCTTTGCTTTTAATACTTCAGCTGACACCAAAGTCTGATTCCTTCCTCAATTCTCTGAACTACCCAGAAGGAGAAACAGGTGAAAAAGACGCTTTTTCTGTGACTTCTGCACACATTGGAAACACTTGGGCAATATCTCAATTAGTGAATGCTTAGTTATCTCTAAATGCTAAAGAAAAGTGTCTGGTCTAAAAAAAACCATCACAGTGTACCAATGATACACCCATGACAGTCTTAGAGCTATTAAAATGGTATAACTCTCCTTGTGTTTCAGCCACGCACATGCACATTGTCTGCAAAGTCCCATGGGACTTTGTTTTTTCTATATGCAAAAGGATGCCATAAAAATACCATTCAAAATGACAAAGCATTGAATTTGCATATGGAGCTGAATTCTATTCAATAGTCCTCTGTATCTGTAACATCATACTGATTACTGGACAGTTGTCACCGGATTTGGGACAAAGTTCCTTACTCGTTGTTGTAAGTAAAATTAATCTTCGATATTTAAATATACATGCATATTAACTCCTGAAACTGCATTCACTTTGCAATGGGCTTAAAATTATGTTGGTGCCATAATTAAATGTTAGCGACCACTTAATTTGTGTCAAAATAGCCCATGGCTAAACTACATGTACAAGTTTCCCTCTGGTATGAATCTGTGAAAAAGTAAGATAGTCTTTCAAGTGCTCTTTATAAATATAAAACGAAGGATTCTATACCAAATTAAAACTCATACAAAAGCTGCACTCTGTGGTACAAATTAACATATTTAATTTTAATATTACCTGCAAACCTGTTTTTTTTTCCAGCATGGCTTTAATTAGTCATATAAAATCAAATCAGAATACTGTAAGCAATTATTATACTAAAAACAGGAAAGGGAGCTGAATTAAAAATTGCGTAAGAAAATGCCGTATGGAAATTAACATATCTATTAGCATCAAGAAATATGCACTGTAGTTTAATGCTATTCATTTTTTTAAAGCCTGTTAAGTTCATAACAATAAATGCCTCTTTTAAAAAATATGCAGAGATTGGAATGTTCAAGTTTTCTCAAGAAGACTTCATATTAATACACAGAGGTTTATTTGTATGAATATTGTCTCTCACCAAATTTAAACATTTAAACTATTAAGAAACTTGTTTACTTCCCAATTACTTGTGTTCACTAATACCATTCTTAACACATTTATTATTACATTCCAGATCATTAAGTAGCTCCTGATCTCAATGAAGAATGAGCCAACTTATTCACAAGGGTTTTTAAAACAAATAAACATTGTTATTAGATTTCCTCAGAATGCAAGTGACACAGGAACATGACTGTGTTATATGTTGAACATCTTTTGAACTAAAAATATACACATCTAGATGAAAGTACTTTTTCAATCTTACTTGTAGTAATCATTATTTTAAAAAACAGTAATGAGCTCAGTTCATATAATATTAAGCAGGTTGTTTTAAATACACAAAAACAAACTATTTTGAATATTTGCATATTTATTTTTAAATGAAAAAATAGAAGACAACAAGTAGAAATTGTAACAACTATGTTCACTTAGACTACCACATTAAACATGACTTTATTATTACAATAATTAAATATACAGGATCATTACATATTTCTTTTCTTTAATATTAACAAAAATCCCAGAGATAATTTTAAAAGGGAAATTTTAAGATTGCCTTTTTAAAAAAAATAATTCAGAAGAACGTGTTTTTGTGTTGTCTTAAGCTAAAGGTGAAATACTACCTGTTGTGCTAAAAGTTTATTACTTAGGGCTATTTTTTTTCTATCTATGTGTTGCTTAGCAAGTAACATGGATAGCTTTTAAAATAAATGTATATTAATGCCCTCTACTGGAAAGTAGCAGACTTTTCCAAATAATTGTACTATATTGTAAATGCTTGCTCTCTTTTTCCTTGTATTATTATCTTGTTCTTCAAAGAAATGAAATTAACTGATCGGTAAGAAAGTGGAGTAAAATTAAAGCTTCCTATCCTTTTAATTATTTTCATGCATGCAGATTAAGGAAATTCTTGCATATTGTTTCGTCAAGCAATAATTCCTGTCTGCAGCCAAACAATTAAACGATTTACTTGTTGTTTTAATTATCCCAGTTGCACCTAAATTAAATAATGACATTGTGTCAAGGAATGGCATTCCCTTTTTAGTCAACTGATGTTGTTTTGAATAACGACAGTAAGTACTCTGAATTGAATAGAATATGAGTGGTGAAGATCTAAAATCTCAGGTTTTTAAGTCTAGTTGTAAATAAAATGTGACTGAGCAACAATTCTCATCCTCCAACCTGTCCAACAGGAAAGGACAAAGAGAACTACATTTCAACAAGACCATTCTCCAACTTTGACTTAAAGTCAATATATTAATTTTAAACAAATTAAACTGAACTGATTATAATACTTTGCTGTTTGGTTATACACTGATAGCTTATGCGCTCGAGGCAAATTCCTTGTGTATCCAATCACACTTGACCAATAAAGAATTCTATTCTATTCTATTTTCTATTCTATATTCTATATTCCATTCCATTCCATTCTATTTTTTCTATTCTATTCGCCAATAAAGAATTCTATTCTATTCTATTCTAAACTTTTCCAAAACTCCAAACTATTATTTCCCATCCAAACACAGGCTTCCACTTTTTTCCCTTTCTGTCTGTCTGTTCGAAGTTGTTTAACATGGGACTTTCTTATTGCTCTCATTTAGCTTACTCTAGTACTTTCACTCCCAAATGCTGTCCAGCAGAATTCACTGGGGAAAGAAAATACTTTATTCATATGTCAACACCAGCTACCACGTCAAACATTTTTGACTTCTGATTCTGAGGCACAGAATCTAAAAACACATCTATTTATGAAATATAAAAACTTAATCACTGAAGAATTTGTTTAGGCAGATAAGATCAACGGTGTTTATTTAAATATATCTCAAGTCCCATTCAACTCAAAAGTTCACTAGATGACAAATCACTGGTTTTTAGCTGTGAAACAGCCTCATTATTCTTGGTAGGTATTAGGAATCTAAAATATTTTACTGACATGCATGACTACCTAAATCTTTGAGACTTCCAATGTCACCAGAACCCAATTTCTTTCTGAAAGACTTTAAATCCAAACATACTGCTAAAAGAATATTCAATTCAATATACTTCAGAACTTCATGGAGTCTAGCACTAAAATGTTAAGAAACCTGTGTAGATTTGTTTGTTTGTTTCTGCATAATTTCTCTGCCAGGCAGTCCAGTTTTAAATATGATTACTCTTTAAAATGCCAATATTTAATTGAGTGGAATTAAAATATGCAAATTCCAGATACAAAGCAGGGGGGGTTTCTCTTATGATTTTTAATATTTTTCCAATGGATTTTCTCATGCTCTATACAAAAATTGGTACTTTTTTTTGGTTTAAACAGATCATCTTAGGACAATAAAATCTGCCTTCTACTTCCTACCTGCATAAGTTTGCATGCTACAACAGAGAAAGAAATAAAAGAATCTGTCAGAAACATTTTATTTAAGGAGGTCCAGCATATGAAATGGCATTGGATTGACTACATTGGAAAGTATCTTTCAATGCTTTTTTTTTTTCAAAAGCAATTTTGATGAGAGAAACTAGTAGGAGAAAATGAACTGTCTGCATTTCAAAATTGAGATTTGACAGTCATGAGAAAAATTTAGCCAGATGCTAAGGGATTAGAAAAGTAAATATCTGGATTAATAGGTGCTATTGTCCAAATTACCTACATGGAAGATATTTTAGCCTTTCCAAGCTAAAATTCTAAGATTCTATAAGAGATTTTTAGATTCCAACAAATACACACTGGACTGTGTGACTTCAAAAGTTTTTTTTCCAGAATTTAATATTCTATCATTTTAATCTACAATCAGATTTGAAGATAAGGAAAAGCATTGCAATGTTAGACAGGGCTACTCTTGAAATCTCTTGCTGGTGAATATCTAATGTGAGTTCCCAAAGTCTGGAAAGCAATGCATCCGTTCTTCCATCCACGCTCACAAATTTCTCATAAAATGCCACCTTGTCATTTACTTCTGTAGAAGAAGAGACAGACCTCATAAAATCAGAATATACAAAACCAAGTAATTTGAGATGAGTTCAGTTTAAATGGCTCAACTGAATACAGTTGATATTTCAATATATCTGAACTCTTTTTGCTTCTAGCATAACAGTCTGGACCAGCAGCTGAATGCTGCTGTTATACAATCTCATGTGGTGTGATTAGGTTAATCTCTCCTAGATGCCTTAGATAGTCATCTCCACCTCATTGCAAGCACTTTCTGAAGCCATAATAGCAAGGACAAAGCTCAGCAAGACATCTGTCAGCTGATACACATTATCAGCATCAGACCCCAAAGTTCAGCAAATGGGTAGGTTCTATTACACACTGTTTCGTTCAATTGACTTCCCTGTGTCTCAGCTTAAACAAGATGCAAATTCATCTCGGCTTAACTTCGGAGGAGACAGGCTTTCCAAAAATGAGGTCCCTGTCTACAGGTGTCAACTGTAGCAGTACAAAAGGTTACATTTAAAGGTTTAAAACTCAGGATATGAACGGAAAAACCTAGGAACTCTGCTTTTTAACTTTTGAGCTAGCTGTTCGAGCAAAGTGGTTTGGGAGGGCTCACAACTAGACATAAGCACCTGGAGGTTAGCCGCAGGGTTAGTTTTGCTTTATTTTATTTATTTTATGAGTTGCATATTGTGTACGCCTCAGAGCTAGCTAACAGTATCTTGCCATTCTTTCTTATTATGATACTTACTATATTTCAAGCAGTGATCAGACCCAGAAATAACAAAATTTCTGATTTCTATATCCCCTGTTTGGTGATATCTATATATAAAGGTATCATTTTGGTCATTTGAAGGAAGTGTAAGGAATGTAAAAAAAAAAAACACATTAGTTTGGCAGAACTGATAAGTTCTCCTGCTTTATTTCAGTTTCTTAGGCCATACAGTTCAACTGTTCTCCTCAATATTTCCAATTTTGACATTCCAGTCTCCCTAAGCAGCACACCTTGCTATAATGTTCTATTGATTTTAGGTTTAATTTGACCATAAAACTCTTCAGTGTCCTCTTCTTCTCCATCGGTGGTTGAGCATAAACCTGGATAATCATATTAAAGTGTTACCCATGAAGTCTAATTGATATTATTTCATCACAGCCTGCAATTTGCCCAAGTACTATCTATACTATAGTCTTCCTGTGAAAGCAATACTATTCCTTCTTTTGTAATAAAGAATATACAGTAGTACTTAATAATATCTTTTGATTAAAAATATCCATGTCCACATCCAATTTACTGATGCCTAAGATGTCAATGTGAACTTGATTAATTCCACCCTTCACTATGCTAACTTTTCATGCTCCCTATGTTCCATGATCTCACTGTAATTCTGTCTCTATATTTTCACATTTTCTTTCTTTGCATGGCCTCATTAGCAACTAGATGATTGGAAGACTTTAATCAAGCCACATCATTAACACTATTAGTACTAGATACTAATTGATCAGTAGCTCTACTTCCATATAACATTTGAAAACCATCCAACCTGAGGGGCCCTTCATCCATCCTTATATCATCTATTACTTTATTTTGTTTACCCATGTGGTTTTCACGGTAAATATAGAAGTGATTCACTATTGCCTCTTCCCACGAAATATGAAATGATGCCTTTGCCATGGTCACTACAGTGTTTATTCACCTCCAGCATGTCCTGTTATTGCTGTTGCCCAATATCAGTGCCTGTTACTTTAGCTGGAAGCTGGAATGGCTTCCGTCATAGATTATGCTGCTGGAATTTCTTCACTCAATCCTGCAGGAACACACTAACATCCCTACCATAATGAGATAGCACAGCAGAACTGGGGGGGCAAAGAGAAGAGTGACAGTGGAAATATGGAAACATTAAAAGTAGAGGACCTTACTAATTAGGAAATTTCCCATTGCAGAAAATTTAAGGAAGGACCCTCTGGTTCCTTAGAAATCTAAAAAAAAATTATCTTGAAAACCACTGCTTTAAAATAAGGCATCATAATAGAGGCCCAGATTAGAAAATAGTGGACATCCAGAAGTTATGTAGAGAGTATATATGTAAGGACTTTTATGTCATTGATTCATGTAACTGAATAATAGTGTCCCTTCAGACTGCAAACAGAGAATGGAATAAGGTTCAAGTCAAAGCTAACTGAATATCCAACTATTTTAAACTAGAATGTGCTAGTTACTATCACCTATATAAGATGGTCAATGCATCCAGGATCTTGCATTTATAGAGAGACAAAAATGAGGTGAGCCATTGAATGTCCAAGTCATTAAAATGCATTCCAATTGACCAAAACTGCAATACTGCCAGACTCAGCCATCAACACCTGAGTCTTTGACTGGAAGGCTGCCCCAATTGATGGCCCGCCATCCTGACACAAAGCATAGCAATGGCTGCACGTCTTCCCCACAGAAAGCTATCCACAATGCTTCAACTCTTCCTGCTGGCTGGTTATTACTGCACCTGTGACTTCTTATATTAGCCACAGCTGGACTTGCTGAGACCCCTTGGCTGCCAATTCAGAGGGAGCTATACAGAGACATCACCATGGAGCAATTGTAACTCTGTTGTTCAGTGATACAGGCCCACAAAGAGGGAGGAACTTGCTATATACAATCAGCAAAGCTTTTTTTTTCTTTTATACCTTTGGCTAAGCAACACTTAGTAGGTAAGTAGGTAGATAGGATAGAGACATTATACATTCAAATGAAAGTAATGCAAATCTCTCATAAAGAAGAACAATTAAAAATAACAATTAAAAGTTATAAATCTGCTAACAGGGACAGTAGGCAGGCAGCTGTAGCCATGACAGCTCTGTGCCAGACATTTTCACACTGGTAAAATGCTGGGCCTCCCCAGATCCAACAATATGAACCTCCTATGGTGCAACTTATTAGAGAACAAGCAGGAGAGCAGGTAGGTCTCAGTCTCCTGCAGAGCCAGGTATTAGTGCCTGACCTCACATCATTAGCAGAAGGGGATGATTTGACATCACACACTGTAGGTGTAGAAAAGTTTTAAGAAACATAATGTGGTGTGCTGTGCTTCTCATTCTCAGAAACCAGGCAATTGGAAGCAAACAACAAATCAAAATGAAACACAGGGTGCATTCATAAGAGAAAACTATCTTCTCATATAATCACATATTTACTTAGAGATAGTGTCATCGAGTTCAGATCAGGTATTTAAGTTTAGCTGAAGTCTAAATAAAGTTTTCAGTTGCTTAGACATAGCCAAACAATGATCTCCACTTCTCCTCGTCAAGTCCCAGAATACTGAGAAACATAACCCATTCTGCAAAAACAATATTTTTGTAACTGAATATGCAATATGACCACAATAATGCATACTGGTTTGATTCTCATAATTTATAGAAGTCACAGAATTCAGATTTCTTGGTCCATGAATTTTAGGCTTCTCCTTTTGCTCACAAATTTATTTCCAACAATCACAGTGAGTCATTCACCACATCTTCTTACAGTTATTCAAGGGCATGGAATTGCTGGTTTCTGTTGCTACACCTTTCACTTTATTATATTTTTCTCTGTTACTGGTTTTCAAATCAACCAATACAACAATGTATTGCTGCTTCAAGAATTCCCACCTTATCCTTGGCCTCCCTCCCCTAATATGAGTGTTTAATTTAACCGTTAAAAAGATAGAGGTTGCTTTAAGCTGGGAGAAGGTAGATGCAACCATAAAGTCCATGGGTGTCCATTAAAGGTTGACCACTCTCACTATAAATGTCCATTTTTTGTACTGGGATTCAAATGGGAAGATTTAGCTCTTATTTTACAGATATCAAAACAGAGAAATTCCAGCTAACTTGAGCTCTTATTTCACAGATATCAAAACAGAGAAATTCCAGCTAACTTGAGCCTTAATGTCATTTTAGAATGTCATAACCTGAGACATAACACAGACATGGAAAAAACAAGTGGGGATAATTTAAGAGTATATTAGGAAGTGAGAACCAGTAATAAATTTGTCACATGGGCTCGGCTTACCATTTTTACCACATATATTGGCCTTTAGAATGGTTGTGTTACAAGATAACATGGAATTGGATAGGCCTAAGATCCATTCTCAGCAGCCATCTAGTTTTCAAAATGAACATATGATCAAGAGGTCTTTTAAGACAAGCCTTTTTTATGTGAGATATAGAAGACTGCAAGCTTCTATGGATAGAAGAAACTTCCCACTTTGAAAGACTGTCCTGAGCATCAGGAAGTCAACAAGAAGAATGGGTATTATATTTGCTCATAGATTTCATATATATGCTCTCCTTCACATCCTACAACTAAGAATTATAAAGAACGAGAAGGGCTTAAATCACCCTAAATGTTGTGCCATTGGCAAAGTGACTCTTTCAAGGCACAAATGAGTTTATAGTAAAATCTTGTGTCACTATGATACAAATCCCTTGTAGATGAATACTGGTTTGTACATTTAATATCTTAGAACAGGGATCCCCAACCCCCAGTGCATGGACCGGTACCGGGCCGCAAAATGTCAGTAACCAGTTTACGCAACAAGCAAAGCTCCATCTGCGGGATGCAGGCAGCATGCAAAACCACACCCCTTCCAGTCCACGGAAAAACCTCTCTCCATGGATTCGGTCCCTGGTGCCCAAAAGGTTGGGGGCCATTGTGTTAGAAAATTAAATCCTTCTTAGTGAAGAGAAAAATCTGTGGCTCTATGCTGTGCTTGTACTTAGAATACAGTTGTTTAGATACCAGAATTGGGACTAGAAACTTAGTTGTTAAGCAAAATGTTCAGTAAGTGAAACAACTGTGCTTTTGATGTTACTGCAGCCTTACTTTGCTTTACAGAGCTATGGAAGTCATAAATGCCAGGATTGATCATAAAGTTACTTTTTTATCACTTATTGTAACAGTAAACGTTGGCTAGGTGAGGTAGTTGCTAAATGAAGGGCTACCTGTATCCTATACCTCCAACAGTTCCTTCTCTATATATATTGCACTATGACCTCTATAAACAGTCAGTATAGAAAAAGGCTAGCAGCCTTTCTTTATCCACATATGTATGGTTCCAACTCATAGACTGCCCACCACAAACAATTAGGTTATAACTTTGGAGTCCAACTCTTCAGTTACATCAGTAAGACTGCTCAGAGCAGGGAGCAGAGTTTCTTATGACTATTTTGCCCTTATATATGAAGATATTGTTTGCTTTTATTAGATTTATTAAAGGTGGAACTTTAATAAGTTCCATGTACAGTATTAAGGCCCACTTCAAAAATACAGATGCATTACATGAATGGAATGGAATAGAATAGAATAGAATAGAATAGAATAGAATAGAATAGAATAGAATAGAATATACAAATATGTAACACATTACATCTAATGAAATAGTCAAATAAAAAATAAATACTATATATGCAGCATTTCCCTAATCCTCTAATTAGCATTTGAATGTGAGACCACCAAGAAATCCCAGGGGCTGTCAAATAGTCTATAAACTTAAAAAAATTAAAAAAATCCAGAAGACAGTGGCAAATCATTTCCATGCTATCGCCAAGAAAACTCACAAAACATAACCACCCAACTATTCCAGATGGCAGATTAGGCAGATAACAAGGTCAGCTAAATAAGACCATAAAGCTACCTTTTAGATTTCTGTATTTCCAACTAAAAGGTGTGGCGTGGGAAATCAAGGGTAGTGTAATCACATCCCCATAATCAATCCATTAATCTCTTTCCTCTTTCTGTGTTCCATTCTATATTTAACCCAAATAACAAAGATTTGGGAGAATTGATCCTTTTTTATGCAATTAACATAATATCAACCTTTGCAGCATATCACAATTCATGAAAACCCAACAAGTATAAAGTTCCTTTACTTATGACATGCAGTTGATTGGAATAACCACTTTGCTTTAGCTATGGCAATTTCTGGGCTCCTGAAGTAATTAAGCCAGAACAATATAAAAATAAGAAAAGCAGCCAAAATATGTAAACCATAAAGACTTTGATCATCACCCAAAATATTACAGATCACAGGAGCTTTTGCATTCTTCTCGTTAATTCGTATTAGCTTGCCATATTTTCTAATAAGTTGTTCCAGAATGTTGGGTGGGTTGTTTAATGTGCCACTGTAGAAAGCATATTATGCTGCTATTAATAAGTCTCCTGTGCATGCAGATTTCCTGAAGGCTACAGACTCTGTGTATCCCAGCTTTTTCAAATCTTTGTGAAGAGTCATTCATACATCATGTTACACACAACAACCTGTAGCCCACATTGGTTGCGACATGAGAGAATAAAACCCTTGGCAATAGTATAGAGACTATGAGTACCCAGAGAAGACAATATTTGTAGCTCAGGGTTGAACTGTAGGGTCTTTGGTGCTCTCTGAGCTTGGTTGTTTTATTGCAAACATTTCATTACCCAACTAAGTAACATCATCAATACTACAAGTGAGGTAGGTCTCTGTTTTGTTCCCTGTTTGGTCTCTGAGTACCTTATCACACGCATAATATACAAACTTCTCACTGTTGCTTAATTGAGAGGAAAAACATTAATGAACACTAGGTATGTAAAGTAAACTTTGAATGTGCTCCCTGCACCCCCACTTAAAAATTTTGGTCAGATAAATTTTAAGGTAATGTAGCTTTCACTTCTCATTAAATTCAAACCACAAATCTTAACACAAGCCTCAAAATTATACAGGCACCAGAAAGAGTTAATATGAGTGGAGATTGCCAAAGGTGCTCTGGAGATTGTTAAATCAACGGAGTATCATCTCTTTTTCTATAGGGAATTTTTTTTCTTAACAGAGACAGAGCTGACAGTGCCAGAAGTTGTCAATGCCATGCAGAGAAAAGATAAATTTAGAGTGAATGATTTCCCAGTTAAGCAGAGACCCACAGAGAGTTTATAATAAAACAATTTAAACACAGTTTGGAATATGACAATGGCAATTTTTCTTATGTAGAAAACAAACCATTACAGATGTGTGTTTGTGGCCTAGCAGGAAGTTTTGTAATATAGAGTTCTTTCACATTTGCCAAACAGAAAATATTTATGTCCAACTTCTTGCGCAGCCTGTTATATTCTACATTATTATTTCATTTGTCTCTATGTTATAACTTCATCTCAAATGCTGGAGGAAATAGATCATCCAAGAAGTTGCTGGGAATGTCAATTACTTGTCTTTTGAAAAATGTATGTATTTTCCATGTGAGTTCATTGGTGGCTTTGTATTCATGGCACTGCATACACAACCACAAACAACTTACAGCTTATGTCCCAGGAACACCACAAACTCTCAAACTTTTAGATTTCAGAGAAAGATGAGATTGGTTCTGCATCTGATCTGTGGATCATTAATGAATGATTCTACATTGTAGCAGGAAATGTGGGTACTACCATTCTGGGAAATTGAGCTTTTTAATTTGATGTTGTCAACCCTCCATCTTTTATTCTCTCACTGGTTGAAATGCAGCTGTTCCGGTGTCAGAATTACCTATTATGTAATCATAAAACTAGTGGCTTATTTCAAGGCCACCAAGAACTGGGCCAAATATTTTCCATTCAAACTGGGTGACAAGAAGAAGCCACGTGTTTGAACCTCAATATTAAAAAAACCAAAACCCACGTTCACATCTTCTTAATCACAGTAGGTCATCAACTGCTGTGTAGTGCTTTATTCTTGTCTCCGGTAAACATTTTAATCTACCCAAGCCATGTTTGTAAGTTTTTCACCAAACCTAACAACCCAAAACAAATAATCTTAAAAGAAAATCATTCCTTCAAGATGGCTTTCAAAATATTCTGAATACACAGTCATTCTTCCTAAATGTTAGTATTCACACAGAGTGGAGGGTATTCAAAATATTAGCAACAGAGTAGTCTCCTTGCAGGAAAGGCAGCTTTAGCAGCATCTGAACAGGAAGCTCAACCAAAATTCCTTCCTGTTCCTTGCCATACTAACTCATCCACCATCGCATCCATCAGCTCCACCATGTTTTCTCCTTTATCAGTCCATATATAGATTGGGTGCAATTTATCTAAAAAAATAGTGAATATCTTTGCAAGATTACCAGTCCTATAATAATTTGTCTCTCTTAGGTTCCATAGTCAAATATTGTACGGAAGCCGTAGTGGCACAGTGGTTTGAATGCAGTATTGCAGACTAATTGTGCCAACTGCCAGCAGTTTGATTCTCACCAGGTTAAGGTTGATTCAGCTGTCCATCCTTCCAAGGTTGGTAAAATGAGGACCCATTGTTGGGGGCAATATGCTAACTCTGTAAACCACTTAAGAGAGTGCTTTAAAGCACTATGAAGCAGTATATAAGACTAAGTGCTATTGATAAGTGCTAATTCTGTACTGATAGCAACATTGTGATGCACAGCTTTCCAGGAGATGGGGTTGTTTCCAAATGAAGCTTTTATAAAATAAGTGGCCTCCAATATTCTCAGAATTTTACAGAGGCTAAGTCTAGACACAATTATTTCTATTTAGAACCCACCTTTTCTTCTTTGAAGAAGAAAAAGGCAGAATGGTTGCATATTTTTTTGAGGAATAGCACTATAATTTGGCAGAATGTTCTCTCAAAACACATTAGGGTTATCTTTTTTTTTCTTGATACGTAATAGCTTTCATCTCTGTGGGTCCAACCAATGTCCATTTTTATCTTTTCATTCTAGATCAATAAGGATATCCAACACATGTTGATGGGTTTGGGGAAGATGTAGATTCATACCAGCTGTAAAATTTGAATACCAAATAAGTACTTTAACTATCTTGATACAGAGAGATAGGAAGAGATCAAAGAAGGCAATCACATATAAAAAAAGAAGTCAAAAGATACAATCAAACTAATTTTATATATGTATAGGCTTTCATGAATAATAATAACAGTGAGTCTTACCAGTTACACCTCAAAGCAGTTCTTCAATTACTCAGAATTTTCCTCAACTTACACTAGACAGAAATATGAAGTTTCTGTAGGCTTTTCTCACTACAGAGATACAAAAAAAAAGAAATCACAAAAACTTACTTCTTGGATCAGCCATTGATTCAGTATACTAATTCATATACGTAAAAAAAATAAGAAGAAGAACCATATGATTAAGACAAAGACTTTCTAATGCAACATTCTCTTCCTACAATAGTTAAGCAGGACCTTACATAGCGTCTGTTCATTCATGTTTCATAATAACAGCACATTGACTGTGAACGGGGATCATTTAAGAGTGTGAAGATGATACCAGCAGTAGAAACCGAGACAACAGAGATTGGTTAGCAGAAACTGAGAAATGAAGATGTCCTCAAAACAGGGTGGACTGGGTCAAGAATATAGGCATCACAAAGCTGCAAAATTATTCAGGTATCTACATATAAGATAATTCAACAGTTCATTCAGGTTTTCAAGAATCAATCATTTTATTATAAGAGACCAAGTTCTCTTGGAAACCATTGGTGTATTTCTGTAGGAAAACAATGATTAATTGATTATGTGCCATTAAGTTATTGTTGACTTTTAGTGACCACATAGATATTGTCCGTGATGATCTGTCTCTAACTGGTCCTTCAATAATGCCCTACTGCAACTGAATCTATCCATCTTGCTAGTGGTCATCCTCTTCTTCTCTTCAATTGGATAATAGAATAGGTCTAGATTGGTCCAATTCTTGCCTAGACAATATTCATTTCATATTAGATTTTTTTTTAAAATCCATGGAAAATGCTTGTCCTGATTTTTGTTCTGATACATGCAGATTAATAGGTTGCATGACAATTTAAGTGTATCAATTTAAAATAATAAAATGAGCTAGCCTCTGGAAATCTATTTTGTCCAAGATTGGATTACACTGCCCAAGATGCACTGAAAGTTATTGGCTGCCTGACCCCTGGCAAACGAAAGCAGTCTCAAAAATGACTTTTCAACATAGTTGTATGCATAATTGCATCTTTGTTACAGAATTTTAAAAGGTTTGCTTCTGGGAATGGCAATTCGGGCGAGGCTCATATTGCATTCTCTAATAGAATTCTAAGCACACGCAACAGATGATGACTCCCAGGAGCCTGTACAGAAAAATGTAACCATTTAAATGGTACAAATTAAAATAAATACATAGAGTGATAATCATCTCCTCTTCATGGTGGGCTTCATCAGTGAGTTTAACTACTAATCAGGTTAGTACAATGTAAAAGGGAGTGCTAAACACAGCAGTATCTGCCACACTGGAGCATATGACCAATTTAATGGTTAAGCCTAAACTGTACTCAATTGGATCTCTCAGATAAAGTCTGTATGCTCCAGCGAGGAAGATGTTTTCAGCAGCAAGCCATCCTGACCAGTGGTGAAATCTATTTTTTTTCGCCACCGGTTCTATGGGCGTGGCTTGGTGGTGGTGGGATCATGTGACTAAGTGGGCAAGGCCAACTCAACGTCACTCATGGCAAGGTGGGGCGGTGGCACCTGGTTGTGAGTGATGTTGAGTTGGCCACGCCCACCCAGTCACATAACTGATGCTGTAGAGACGGTGATGCTGAAGGTTAGTCGGGGGAAAAAGAAGGCAAAGAGGTGGCGGCTGGAGGCTTCTGGCACCACTTTTCGCCAGAGTGAAGGGCCTCCAGCCATCACCTCTTTGCCTCCCGGAACGGAGCCGGGAATGGCAGCTGGAGGCTTCTAGCACTGGCACAGAAGTGACCGCTTTTTGCCGGCGTGAAGGGCCTCTGGGCATCAC
>JANHFL010003660.1:283194-296528 GCA_032468155.1 Oxyrhabdium leporinum | reverse complement strand
GAGCAGGGAGCAGGCGGGTAGGGGCTGGGCCAGCCAGAAGTAATATTTGCTGGTTCTCCAAACCAATCAAAATTTTCCCTACCAGTTCACCTGAACCGGTGCGAACCCGCTAGATTTCACCTCTGATCCTGACCCTACATTATATACCTTTTAATCCCTTAATAGCAATAGCACTTGGACTTATATGCCACTTCACAGTGCTCTAAGCAGTTTACAGAGCCAGCATATTGCCCCCAACAATCTGGGTCCCCATTTTACTGACTTCATAAGGACGGAAGGCTTGAACCAGTCAGGATAAGAGGAAATTAAACCCCTGGCAATGTGAGCAGAGTTAGCTAGCAATACTGCATTCTAACCACTGTGCCACCATGGTTCTTTAATGCTAAATACTACTTTAATCTTTTTACAGTTTGTATGTTTGGGTCCCACAGGACGTTTGGTCCTCAATGGGCTTTTTAAAAGAATTACAAATAAATAAAGCTACAATGTCTGAAAAGGTTGCTTCTGTAATGACATTGTACCGCATCCCAATCATAACCTATTGCTGTGGAAAGAACAACTAAGAATCAATTGCTGTGCAGATTCAGTTTGAAATATTGATTTTCTCCTTTAAAGCCCTTCCTCTTTTGCTTGCCTCCTGAGTCCTAATACAATATCATTATTCGCCATAAAGACTTTGTCCAATGTTATTTGCAAGCCAAGGAGCAGCTCCCACCCCATTTTGGCCTTGCAATTAGGCCCCTTCAGTCAATTTTCAGAAAGTGCATCAAGAAATATCTTATTAGTTTCATTGTTTGAATTGTTCCATAAAATCCATATTACATCACTGTACCTGAATTTGTTTGTTTGTTTGTTTGTTTGTTTGTTTTTACCCTGGTTTTTTTTTTTAATATAAATAGCTCAAGGCAGCATACACAATACTCCCTCTTCCTATTTTCCCCTTAACGACAGTCCTCTGAGGTGAGTTGGGCTGAGAGAGATTATGCTTGTAATAAGCATTTTAGCATATTCAAATTACATGTAGTTGATTTGTTCTGCAGTCTGTATTTTTTTTTAATCACTAAGTACCCTTTTCTTTGTAGACAAGATAGGATATAGATCCAAATTACAACAGCTGGTAGGAGGGTGTGACTTCACTCACGACTATGAACAGCCACAAGCTCCATTTATTTCAAGAGCAAAGCCACAACTTAAAAAGTTGTCAAAGGGAAGGGGGGAAAAAGGGAGGGATCAAAACCAATCATAAACTGTATCCTACTGTTAGATTTAATTCCCTCAGTCTCCTTGATAAAACCTTGGGAAGGGACAATTCAATCTACATAGTAGACTTTGTACAGATGCAAGTTGCCTGCCGGTTCTATTTTCCTTTTTATTTCTTAGTCCTAATCAAAGCAGGCGATTCTTCCCATTAAAAAAAAAAGGGTACAGAATTGTTTATACATTAAGCCAAAGTCTTTAATTTATTATTGTGCTGGATTTGAATATGAAGAGTAACCTTATATGCTAGAAGTAAATATTGTGACAGTTGCCTTTTAAAAATGCATTTATTTTTGAGGTGACCTATATCTATTTCCTTTTTAAACCTCAATGACAGCTATCAATTACTTAATTTTAAACATATTAGGAGGATCCAGTAGCCTCCTGTGGGCTTATGCATATATAAATTTGTTTTAATCAACTTAGGCAAGAAGAGTTTGCCAGTGAGTTGTTCAAATGCCATGAAATAATACACAAAAATAACATGGTTGGCAAGCTAAAGAGAGGTCACTGTTAGGACAAGTTGCCCAACCGGAGCTGGTTTGATACAGTTTTAATCAACCTGAAATGTCACGGAGGTCTGTATAAAATGAAATGGCTCCTTACTCTGTAGCTTATTCCTGTTCCTGCTAATCCTCTCTCTTTATTAAACATATCTTTACCATCTGCACTGGCCAAAATGTTCAACACCTTCCCAAAGAACTTTAGCTTGACTGATTATTCTTTTTTTTTTAATGGGCAACATGATCTCTAAGCTTTATGCACAGATTTAGGATTATCCCAAGGACAAACAGAGAGAGTGAGAGGACAAATAATCTATTAATTATAATGAATGTGTGTATTGATGCAGCTTAAACGTGTTTTCTTTCTGAAGTAGAAACTGAGTTAAAGGGAAATACATCATAAAATAGTTGTAGGTCAGCATTACTCTCCCTTCCCACTGCTCCAGACCAACCTCAAAATATAGTATCATTTTGATATAAATATGCTTTGCAAAACAGGACGTCTCACTGAAAATGACGTTTTGGTCTTTGTGTATCAGTCTTTTCCAGTACAAAAAGATTTGCTTTAGCAGATTTGTTTTCAAATCTGCTAAAGCAAAACAAATGATCCTTTGGGATAAGAACATGAGAAATACCTTTCTGAGTCAGATCAAAAATGTATCGTTCTTCTAACATATTAATATTTTTCTGGAAAGCTCATACACAGAGTACAAGAGGGATGTGCAATTTGTCTCTAGTGTAGGTTATTCAAAAATATACTACTTCTGATCATGGAGGTCCCATTTAGCTGTCACGATTAATAACCATTAATACAATTTAGTATAAAGTTCTGCATTAGATATAACAATTAGTGTCCCCCATGGAAATCCTATCGCAACCTACCAGATATATCCTTGTGAAGATAAAGGCAAGGGAACATCCATATCTAGAAAGCTTCTTTTATTTGGAATAGCTAACATAATAATGCCAAACCTATGACATGCATGTTCAAGGTGACACACCAGTATTCAACAATACCCGACAATAACTATTCTCAAAAGCACATCCTGTTCTCACACAATTTTCAGAGGCTGCAGAGGCCTCATGAGAACGGGGTGTGCTTTCATGCAGCCTCGGAAGTCATACAAGAGGACCACGCACTCATGTAGTCTCCAAGGCCCCTGAAAATTGTGCAAAAATGGGGCATGCTTTTGGG
The DNA here is from genome assembly GCA_032468155.1 of Oxyrhabdium leporinum. Classification (NCBI taxonomy): domain Eukaryota; kingdom Metazoa; phylum Chordata; class Lepidosauria; order Squamata; family Cyclocoridae; genus Oxyrhabdium; species Oxyrhabdium leporinum. Next base: position 293,573 of record JANHFL010003660.1, on the reverse strand, counting down.
CGGTTTTTGGAGGCTGCAGAACTGCCACAGAGCATTTTCAAAAGCTGCTTCAAAAACAAAGGCCTTGTGCAACCCAGTGCAGCCTCGGTTAGGCCACAGGGACCTGTCAACAGAAAGAGAACACCATGTGAAGCTAAGCAATGCGTGGCACATCCTGGGGAGTGCTGGGCAATTGTGCCATTCCTCAAAGCTCAGCACCTAGGGGAACAGCGCAGGGTGGTCTTTTTGAGTGACAGTGGTGGTACTAGAACTGAAGATAAGCCCTGGGCCTCTACTTCAGGACCAGCTTCAAGCTGCAGCCAAGTGCCACTGTTCTGGGTGGCCTAGTTGGCTGAGGAGAGAGAGAGAGAGAGATCAAGAATTGTTTCTCTTCTGTTCTGGGGTGTTGAGGGCCACACAATATGGACTTTGTATTGCTTGCAATATGGTTTTTGTAGTACTGTTACATTGGTCAACTAACATATGTTTTCTTGTATTTTAAATATCCTCTTTTCAAAATGTATAACTGATTTGCCGTAAGCTTTAACCTTCAAGAAAAGCCTCCCTTTTAGAACCCAGGAGTGGCAAGACTTTGTAGATAAGAGTTTCATTTTCAGCTGTTCTCAAGCTTCCACGAACAAAAGCAAATATTGAGGCTCAATGATGGGAAGTGTTGAGCATGTCTTTCCACTTCTGGGTTCTAAAAAGGAGGCTTTTCTTGAAGGTTAAAGCTTACGACAAATCATTAGTTATACATTTTGAAAAGGGCAAATTTAAAAATACAAGAAAACCTATGTTAGTTGGCCAGTGTAACAGTACTACAAAACCCATATTGCAAGTATTACAAAGTCCATATTGTGTGGCCCTCAGTTTTTAACATTAGCAAACATATAGATATCAAAATCTGTACCTACAAAAGCAGGACACATGAAGGAGGTAGTCTGTGTCATTCCTTTCTGCAAGTACCCATTCATCGGTCTATGCAACCCTTTGGGAAAGAGGTGCTGCTTGCATAGTTTTTTTTCTCAACCAACAGGGGACAGTTGTTCCATCATGTTATTCAGAGAGAAATAACATAAAGTCATGAGGTGACTCTGAGAAGGAGATTCAAAACAAACTACGAACAAGACTTATTACCAAAATGTAGACAAACCCCAAAATAATAATTATCGAAGTTACATAGCAATTCTGTAGATGAAAAAAAGGCAAGCACTTTGGGCCAGAATACCTAGTTAGAATTTAGAGGGTATCTTGTAGACTTTTCCACAAAATGAATGGCAGAGACTAGTGAATTTAGAAAATGGCTGTTTTTATGAAAAAAAAGTAAACCAAGGCTGCCTTTTCCATTCTCCCCTCTATCCTCCAGGATACTTCCTACTGCTTTGTTTTCCCTTTTTAAAATGCTGTTTCTCTTCTCTTGAAGCGGGTGAGCAGATTTCTATCCGAAGCTGTCTCTTCTTGCATTTCAGCTCTCTAGAGTAGGAGCATGTAGCTCACATGGTTAGGATGCTGGGTTGGAGGCTAGCAAGCCCATGTTCGAGATCCAAGTGCTGCTGCGTGGCAGAGTTCCAGCTTCATGTTGGAGACATGAAAGGAGTCCCCATGTCTGTGGTAGCGCAGTGGTTAGAATCCAGGAGTTCAATTCTGAGAGGCCAAAGGTTGACTCAGCCTTCTATCCTTCCAAGGTCGGTAAAATGAGGACCCAGCTATTGCTATTGTTATCCCCCAGGTAACGGTGATGTCACCGGCTATTCCTTTCAAACTGGAACTGCATGAAAACGGTGCCTCCAACATGAACGGGATGGGGAGCTCTCTAGGGGCAAACCTCACCTTAGTGCTCTCTCCTCTGTTTTGCCAAGTTGACTCTAAATTGGCTTAAGAAAATCCTGTCAAGACTGAGACTCTGTGACAACAGCTTGCAAGGTATTCAGTTTGTACTGTAGGCTATCATATCCTGCCACTAGACAATTCTCCTTTTCTTACACTCTCCCACTTTACATCTTGTATCTAAGGCTGAGATTACTTCCTGGGAAATTCTGAAACTGGAATGAATCTTCTTTGGGCTCAGATGGAAACATATAAATAATCGTATTCCCCTAGGATGTCTTCCAATTTCTACAGGACTGAAGCTAACCTAATTATTAAAGGTTATGTATTGCTATCTCTAACCCAAGCAATTTTAATTCATGTTCTCAGCATTTAGATAATGTAATATTTTAATCATAATCATGAGATCTGAGATAGCAAGCTTTCTTCTTCATTAAAAATATATCTCTAATGGCCTTTGACCTTGAGTGAGCATAACAGATTCATACATAATGGATTTCCCCCTTGGTCAATGGTTTTGGCTGGTCCTTCTGACCCGAGACATTTTCTTCTCCTTAAAATAAAGATTTATGGACTCACTATGATGAACCACACCTGGGCTATAAAAATCTGACAACTAGTATTGTTAAAAAAATAAATACACAGCTATGTAAATAAATAAAATGATAAGTAGACTTTTTTTCTAGCAGGTCTATTATTAACAAAGAGCCTTTTTTTCAAATAAGAAACATTTTATTTGGAATTTCACTGACATACTTTTCTAATAAATACAGATGGGAGCTGGTTTGGGGTGTTATATAGCCTATGTGAAAATCATTGGCGGCTGCCCCCCAATTTTAAAAAGGAAGTGGAGAAATCCAACCGAAATTTTTGAACCAAAGTATATGTATTGTTACTAATTTAGTCCTGAAAACAAATGAAGTGACAAAATATCTGCATTTTTGACCAATTCAAATATCTGACGGCCCTTCACTTACCAATTCTGCTGCTTGTCTTCTCATAACACCTTGGATTCTGATGTTCCTGATTTCTACATCTATATACTAGGACAGTCTATGCAGAAAACCCACTCCAAGGGTGCCAAGGCTACTGCCATTGGGGCCTAGCCAAGGGAAGGTTAGCCTGCCTGTAGCAGCAGAAGATCCAGTTTTTATATTAATTCAGCCAAGAGAGGGTTTATATTCTTTTCAATCTAGAAACATGTGCATAATTTAAAATCAAATACCACCCAGATGGCCTAATGCAGACACGCAGGTTAACTGTGAAATTAAAATGTATTTGAACTACTGCCCAAAGTTTTCTGACTGATTACTTTGCCTTGATGAAATACACCAAGTCCCTGGGTATTACAATTTTCAGGGGCGGCACTTTGTCCTCATACTACAAACAACACCAAAATTTGTGAGAGTTCTTTGCCCATTAATTTTAGATAGCTTGCCTGAAGACGTCCGGATAAAACTAAGCCCATGAATATCTGAATAGGCATCAAACATCTGGCTCAGGATCCTCCATAGTCAATTCAAAATGAAAGTATCTGCTGCAAAATAATTTTTCCACCTAGTTTGAAGCATATACTGTAACGTGTGCAGGCTGCTATATGTTTAGATTCACAACGGGTATTCTGTGGTTCATCTAAGTCTGTTTATGACAAGGGTCTATAAAAGGACAGAAGTGCTATAAATAAATAATGCTGTTCTGTTAACTATTGCAAGTTTTTTTTAAAGAAGTAAATCTGTGTATATTTGTTACCCTAACAAATGTACAGGTTTCATTCAGACAACACAAAAATTCATCCAGATTAGCCAGACAAAGAACATCTGGTTTAAGTAAAGACTGCCATGTGTCCATCTGTAATAAAGTAATATGGAGATTAGCCTTATCTGACATTTTAAATGGATGCATGCCGTGGAAGGCAGAGGAGTCAAGGGGAAGCATTTAATTTTTTTTAAATGTCAGAATCAGGATTTTGGCTGGTCTCAGAACCATAAGCCACACTCGTTCTGGTGCTAAACCCTCAGAAAAGTTCACATTCTCTAAGGTATGATCTTCAAGATTTTCAGGATCTTCAAGATTTTCAAGAGCTGTGGTGGCGCACTACTTCTGCTGATTGCCAGCAGTTTGGCAGTCCAGTTCTCACCAGCTCAAGGTTGACTCAGCCTTCCATTTTCTGAGGTCAGTAAAATGAGACCCCAGATTGTTGGGGGCAATATGCTGACTCTGTAAACCGCTTACAGAGGCTTGTAAAGTACTGTGAAGCGATATATAAGTCTAAGTGCTATTGCTATTGCTATCAGTCATATTACTAGACTAGAAAATCAATATCACTACTCTAAGTTTGTAGGGAAGAGTAGGCAGAGCTGGGGATGGACTTAAAAATGGCATCAGTCTTTACATTTCCACACATTATTCGTGTCCACTCTCCTTGAATCCCATTGACTCTTATCTAGCATCAGTTTAGTGCTGACAGTTAGCTAACTAGGTTCTTGTGTATACATTTGAATTATGCTGTAACTTTATGAAGGGTCCTGATCTTTTGCACCTGACAAATTAACTGTTATAATTGTTATTTGCATTAAAGGTATGACAAGCATTTTTTCCTGTTTTTGTTTTTTGTAAATATTCTCATTTAAATTAATTGAAATAAATCATGAGAGTCGGATGTTGGGGAGGTTTGCTTCCAAACGAGAAAAAAATGTAATTCTCAGGGTAGTGTTATGATATTCTTACACTTACCTCAGATATAAAATGGCACAGGCTGGTGCATGTTAGGATTCCTGAAAACATGTGCAAAGTATTCGGAGGTTAAAACTGTCCATCTCAAAAATTCCTGCCTCAAAATGGCCATTCCATTCTTCATTCATTCATTCATTCATTCATTCATTCATTCATTCATTCATTCTTTGTCTTCCTCAACCTGATATTTTACTGATGTTTTCTCCAGTTGTGATCCAACAAGCATATTTAAAAGGCAGCAGTTTGGGGAAGGCAGATAATACTTGTCATCCAAGTAACAATTTTACCAAGATTTACTAAGAGAACCACTTTGGTACAGTAATTAAGGTACTGGCTAGTAACCATAAGACTATGAGTTCAAGTCCTGCCCTTACCTATAAAAGCCAGCTAGATGACCTTGGGCCAATCACTCTATCTCAGCCTAACCCACCTCACAGGATTGCTGTTGTGGAAAAATGGGAGGAGGATGGTGTGCTGGTCGTTATGTTGCTCGCCTTGAGTTATTTGCAAAAATAATAATGGTGGGATAGAAATAAATAATAACAAATTAATAAAAGATTCCAAAACCTATAAATCTACGTCTCAAAATCCAGTCTACCCCTTATGAAAGGTTTCATACTGTGATAAACTGTAACACACATACACATATAGGGGGGAGAAACCACACATTTTAATGCTGTCACATTCCTGTTACCAGGCAGAATTATAGTAATGAGAACATTTTTTAAATGTGTGTGAAGCATCTTTTATGGCACATGCTGTGTTGGCACCAGTGCCCAACACAGATGCAATTACTTTTTTGTAGTTGTTGTTGCTGAGGGCCAAACTCTAACAAATTAAATTCTGAGAAGGGAAATAGGTTATATGGAAATGGAATTAAATGCTGACACAAGGTAAAATAATACTGGGTTTTAAGCAGAGTGTTTCTAGCCAATCGCTAAATCTGAACTGAGGTGACAGATTCATCTCTGCTTTTTCATTGCTATCCACGGAGTTAACAAATGTTGGCCGGGTATGTTTGTAATAGTCTTGATGCAATGAAATTAAGCAGATAATCAAAACTAGCATTAAACCAACATAAATTAAAAGCCTTGCATCAAGGAAATGACTTATTAACATGCAAGAGATAAATGTAATGGGCACTTATCCCAAGAGTTGATCACTGTCCACATGTTGCCGAGACCCAGATTCATAGCGGTGCCAACCCATAAGTGTATTGCCTGTAAATGTATGCCCCAAATAGGGGTTTTATAAGATTATCAGTAAACCATAAAATAAGACTTAAAAAGAGATTATGCTATTTTTTTAAAGCATTTTACTCTGCAAGAGAAGCTTCCAGATTTCATTGAACTCTAATTCCTTATCATTGGTCAATTTAGTAGAAACTATGCTAGCTTTAAATCAACAACATATAGAAAACCTGACATTCTTTATCTCCAATTTACACGGAGGTTTGCTAATGTTAAAAACTGCTTCTAATTCATTACCTCTGTAATCCTTTTAAAAAAATATGTTGAGAGAAAAAGATGGGCCACGTTTTCGTATCCTCTAATTGTTAATCATTCTTAAAGGGCATGTCTTTATAACACCGCATTCACTGCTTCAACTGTCTATCACAGGAAGATCTTATATTCATAATTTTGTTCTAATAAAAAAGTGGTGTTTTCCCTCTTCTTCTGATGAGGACCTTACTATGGATGGGCATGGTCTATGATGCTTCATCAACAATGCTGGTGATGATGGGATCTGTCCAGTTTCAGTTGGGTACTTTAGGCTGGTGTGGCTCTCTCCTTCAAGTATTGGCACTATCCTCTACAGCAATTTTGACTTGAAGCACTGACTGTCTATTATGTAGATTATTTATAAGTAATCTACATCATTTATAGATTATAAATTATAATAATTTGATTGGGTATTATATAGATTATTTATAAACCCAGATTTAAGAAAACCCAGATTTCAAGAAAAAAGTTAACTTGTCTTTAAGAAGTATTTTCCTGGATGTATGATAGCAGAGCAGAGAAACTGACAAGAGCCTTGTTTGTTTGTTGAATTTATTTGCTGCCCATCTTGTAGCAAATGACTCTATTAGAGCCGCAGGGTCTAAGACTAGAGAACACTGTTGCCAGCCAAACTTTACATCTTAATAATAAGATAATGATGGGAGTCCTGGTAGCGCATTGGTTAAAGTGCAGTATTGTAGGCAAATTCTGCAGACAGCCTGGAGTTTGATCCTAATGGAGCTCAAGGTTGACTCAGCCTTCCATCTTTCCGAAATTGGTAAAATGAGGATCCAGATTGTTGGGAGCAATATACAAATAATGCTTTGACATTGGAAACTCCCCACAGAGTGCTGTAAAGTGCTATGGGGCAGTATATAAGCCTAAATGCTACTGCTATTGCTAATTGGTAACTCTAACTCAAGAGATGCAGAAAATGTCTAAAGTTCTGCTCAACTTAGCAGGATCTGTAAAGGGAGAGCAAGAGGGTCAGAGTGATGCAAGGAACAGCACAGAATCACATCATAAGCTCTGCCCCTTTACTATGTGAGTCACGGTGTCATGCATGCTCCAAAGGAACTTACAACTTACAGGGTCACAACTTACAGAGCAACATTGCAATGATACTCTTGGCCTTCTGACAAATGTGAGTGTCTGCAAAACCACCATCCCCATTTCAGTTAAATCCACTGGTGAGCTGCTTCTTATGCCAAACATTGTTTACTCCAGCGGGGAAAGGAAGAGCCCATACAGGTAGTCCTTCATTAGCATCCACCACTGGAGCAGCAACTTAGTCATTAAGCAATGATGTCAGTAAATGAAATTGTGGACTGTGCTTATAATCTTATTTCAGTTCTCATTTGCTTTGCAAACCTGTAAAGGTCAAGGATTGGTTGCACAGGTACTTTTTCATTGCCATCATAATGGCAAACAGCCATTAAACAAGGCAGTGGCTAAACCAGGACTACCTACCTCTATATGTTTAAATACAATGATTTGTTAACAGTGTATCCTGTCATTGTCATTTTTTAAATGCTTTTCTGAAGCAGCCTGTAGCTTTTCACCATTCAAATTTAGCAAGCAGCCTTCCCCCTACCTCTCCCAATGGCTTTCTCATTTCATTTTGCAGCCACATTCTACTCCATCTATCAGCCAATTCCCAAGATATTTTTAAATACATACCGGTATTTAATGCTATCCCAGAACAGAGCTATTCCAGGTATAATGCTATTCTGGGACAGCACTGTTCTGAAGTGATGCTCTCTCCAAATAGCATGTTTTGTAACAGGTGATAGTCCCCCTTGAAATACACCCATACAAAATGTTTGTCCAAAATCAGAGCGAGGTTGAGCAGATGGCCCAACCCACAGACCTGCCATTTGTCAAGCAAAACTTCCTTCCTTCGCAACCCCAGCCCAGGTTAGGAAATGCAACTGGTAGACATTTTCCCCCCCAAAGGTTGGTGCTGTTTGCTGGGAGAACAAACAAAGCCAGGGAAAATCCACCAATCATGTTCCTTAAATTATTCCATATTAAAATTGTAAGGACCATACTAGTTCCAGGCCTTGGCAATGAAGGCAGTGCAAAGCATGCTAGCATGTTTTTCTGCTGCCTCAAGGACTGGGGGAGGGCACTTTTAATGCAAGCAGGTGAAAGAGTCAAGAAGGAGAGATAGAAGGACAGAGATTGAGATCCGTTTACATTATTTTACTCCATATTTTTTTTCATTTTTACCACAAGTGGCTTACATTAAAGCACCCTGCCACATGATACCATAATAAAGTGAAACAGCACAAATAAAAAGAACAGGCTTGGTCCCCAATATTGACATCCCTGTCTGGGCAGGGTTCCTGTGGAACAAGACAGCCCAACGTGTTCAAATTGCAACCGGCTGGCCTGTTGCGCAAGAGCCACAGAGGAGTGTCTTCAACAGAAACAGAATGACCACTTTCTTATAAGCAGTTAGCAATAGTTTTAGTCAGGCCAGCACCCTAAAGTACTTTTAAAAAACCCAGAGCCACAGCCATTTCATCAACACAACATATAATACTTGTACAAGCCATTTTAATTTCCAACAATCCTCCATAGTAATGCTAGATTGGGGTACTGTGCAAAATTAAAACAGCAATCGTTATTTAGCTACATGATGAAAATGCATTTGTGTCAACTTGTATAGGACAAGACCAGCAGAGAGTACTGTGCCTAATTAAGCCAGCCTTCAGAAATAAACTGGACTAATTTTTTCCCCCAACACATGGTACTCCATGAGACAGATGTTTTATACCAAGAAGCAGTCAGTCATGTCAACTTTTGACAAGCTAAACCAGTGTAATTCAGCCACTGGATTATGAAGAAATAGACTCTGGAAGAACTCCAGTAAAGGCCACACTTGCCCTTTAAGTGGCCAAAAATAAAGGGTCAAGCAAGACCAAAAATCAAACTTTGATCCATTTCCCTTAGGGTTAAGTTCACTTTAAATTACATGCCGTTAATACCGTCGCAGATGGAAGCATTTCTCCCTTCTGCCACATTTAAAATTACATTTTAGTAGCAGTTTTTGGAGGTCTCAGTGGGTTTTTTAAAATCCACTGACAGCTGTGAGGCCTCCGAATAGTCAACTCAGAGGGTGAGAGAGAATGGTTCATTCTAAGTGGAAAGCTGATTTGGGGGACCTTGATACAAAGGAGAGGAGAAAATTTACCCTCTGTTATCATTTTCAGCCAAACTCTCGCTAATACAGAGAATTAATGTGAAATTATTCCTTTTTAATAGCTGCTCATTCAGAAAATCAGGGTTCTAGGATTGACTCAACTTTCATCATCATAAAAAGCATTCAATCCCTCCACAGAGCTTGGGATACTTTACAATAAAGACTTAGCGCTTGTCATTTTTTTCAGGGACAACGTCCCTTTTGATATGGTTCACATCAGCATGTTTTCTGTTAAGCCCTTTTCTGTTGGTTCAGACAAACCATTGGATGGCAGGACTAATACCTGCAGGCAGCTGTGCTATATTTCCCCAGCACCTCAGAACACTCCTGCGTCAGGGGCATTGTGGGAAATTACAAATGGCATGTCACAGACTCAGTTGCCCAATCTGGCAGTTGCTTGCAGGTGCAGTGTCAATCAATACTCAGCTCTGGATTTAAAACATCCCAAAAGGAAACCATGGTTTATTCTCACAAGTGCAAGCATATGCAAGCAGTTGTCAACTTATAATGGCAACTGAGCCCATTATATCAGTCTTAAGACAATAATAAATTCGGTCATCACATGACTATGTTCAATTCTTACATTTTTTGGGGTGGTCATTAAGCAAACACCACAGACATTAATCAAACCCATTGTTTGCTATGGGGTGTTTTACTATGGGAAGTAAATATGCGATTCCATAAAAAAGTCATAAATTGTCACTTGACCATGGGCCCATGCAAACAGCCGTAAACTAGTTACCAAGCGTCCAAAATGCAGTCATCCGAATGTGTGGGCAGGCATCAGAACTTCAAATCCGGGTCATAAATTATTTTTTTTTGGGGGGTGTCCGTCGTAACTTGGAAGAGTTGCTAAGTAACCAGTTGTAAGTCAAGGACTACCTGTACAATGTCAGGCTCATGTGATTTCTCCCTCATCTTCCACGAGAGAGGAGACAGTTTTATTTCTTTTTTTTTTATTCTCAAGCCAAATTTCCTAGATTAAAATGAAATACTTGACTTCAGATGAGAAAGAAATCTTACCAGCTCTCCTTGCAAGGAAAAGGATCCTAAAGGTAAAGTGGTTAAGCAAACCAAAAGATATGTTCCCCCCCCCTCCCCAACTCTGACTGGGATTGTATATTAATTCA
>JANHFL010003660.1:266220-276624 GCA_032468155.1 Oxyrhabdium leporinum | reverse complement strand
ATGAACATGTGATATATATGTTCTATGCCTTGTACTGGCTACCCAATGAGTTCCATGTGAAATTAAAAATTCTGGTTTCAACCTTTAAATTTCTATGTGACTTGGCACCGAGACTACCTTCTCCAGTTTTCACTGGCCTGACTTGTATGTCCTGGGGGAACTACTAGACTAGAGGTTTCCTACTTCTATCAGGTGAGGGGGGCAGAATCACGCAGGTGCTGCTTTTTTGTTGCTGTGCATGAACTCTGGAATAGGCTGTCCTGGAAATCTGACCTGCTTCCACACTGGTGGCTTTTTGCAAGCAATTAAAAACAGAATTATTTTGAAGTATTTCCATTTGGGATATAAAGTATTTCCATCAATGTTATTGGTTCTGTGATTGTTTTTTATGTTTACTGCTGAGTACTTATCTTCATTTTCTTTTATCTATGTATTATGCTTTATTGTGAGAGACATTAAACAAAACAAAAGTGTATTTAATGATCAATTATAATAGGAAACTCTGCATGACATTAGTACCCATTCTCCCACCAGATTCCCACATCTGTCCATGATGATTTTAACAACTCTGGTATCAGGGTGAAATTCTGACTTATTGTGATCATTATCATCACTATCATTGCAACTTATACAGGGAATAGACTCCTCTTCATTTAATAGCCTGGGTATGTTTCCCCCAACAGAGTGAATAAGTGTGCAGAGATCTCCACTAGCTTTTCCTTCCAAAATAAATTCCAAAGACAAAATGTCCTTTTTGGCCTAGATCAAAAACAACAATAAATGGTGACCTCAGCAGCAGCTCTGCCAATCATCTGCCAGTCCCAGCACTCTCATTTGCATACATCTATCCTTTTGACAGCAGTGGTGCTAAAAGGAATGCAGAAGGCAGAGCAAGGAAGACATCCTGTTGGACCTCTTTGCAACCTGCATATTCATAAAGTACTGAATTGGGGGTGGGGAATTCTGCGATTTCATAGCACTTCAACTACTGGTAAAAAGAAATCACCAGCCTATTTGCAAAATATTTTTAAAAACTTGGCGAAGAGGAATGTTTTAGGATTTCTAAAAATCCAAGAAGACTGAGCTCAGATGGGCCTCTTTAAATAAAAGGCCCCATGAAGTCTGTTTCATGTAGAGTAATTAAAATGCTATACAAGCCATCATTGAGAGTATAAAATACAACAGGAACAGGAAATGCATCATGGGAACAATAGAGATGAATCCTAGAGTAACAGGAAACAACTACACTAGAGAAGAATGATAAAGCTGCATATAAGGTAGACATAACACCTGTAACAAACTCTGCTCACATTGCCAAGAGTTTGATTCCCTCAATCCTGATCAGCTCAAGGTTGACTCAGCCTTTCATCCTTCTGAGGTAGGTAAAATGAGGACCCAGATTGTTGGGGGCAATATACTGACACTGTAAACAGCTTAGAGAGGGTATAGCACTGTGAAGTGGTATATGTCTAAGTGCTATTGCTATTTAAATGCTTTTGGAGTTCAGCAATTTTATACAAGGCTTCAGCCTTTAATTTGCAAAATAAACACTGCGAGCAAAAGGTCTCTGAGTTGATGCCTATCAATCTTTCTCAGAACTGAATTTAGTTCAAAATTCATATGAAAATCCATTTTCCTCCCTTAAAATTTACTCACTTCATCTTATGCTGCTGCTGTAAAATAATTGGGAGGGGGAAAATTGTCACTCCACCACAATACATTTCAAACTTTAATTTTCTTATCCATATTTAATCATATGGAGTTAGAGTGGGGGTGAAAGGAACTCACTGTCAACTTCTGACTTTATGAACCATGCATAGAAAATATAATTTGGGTCCTAACATTTCTCCAACTGCAGATAAAATTCAACAAACAGATCAATGGATCTCAATTTTTACCATCTGTCTGTTGGCAAAGAATCTAACAAGCTTTTCTCCAAATTCCAGAACAAATTAGGATGAATGATTTTCCAAGTTTGCAGCAGTTTTGACTACTTTTTTTTTTACTCACAAAGTCTGACACAAGACTAATAAAGTAATTAAAGAATGCATGTTGACTGACATGAGAAATATCAGAATATAAGCAGGCTGTACATTTCTCACATTTCAGTCTATATGCTGGCATGGGTCCTTAAATTGCTCATATCTTATGCATAAACAGGCTGGAGATGAAGCTGACTTAAGAAACTGCAGCTTGTATATTCATCTATTCTTCAACTTTGGCAACAATGTTGGCCAGGTTTCTGCTCAAAGACACTTAACTATAGACCCTAATTGTTGGATTCCCATCTGGCATGTTCACTGGCAGTGAGGAAAAAGAAATACAAACCTCAATTTTATGTCTCTTCTTGTCATCTGGGTTCAAGGGAAAAACTGGAACAATTATCAATTTTATCTCATTATTTTTTAAAAATTGTCATCACCAGTGGACTTGTTAAAACACTCTGACCTTTCAGTAAACCCACCGTGAACCTGTATGAATAAATAAAGTCTAACCATTGGAAAACTTCTAAGAGAGAAGGAAGAAATCCAAAGCAAAATAACGATGGAAAGAGCAGAGATAGGAGACATTCATACTACAGCACAGTAGCTAGCACAGTAGCTAGCTGGAATAGAGGCATTTGCCAACAAAAAAAATGCAAAGCAGCAGGAGGATAATATAGCATCACTTTTTGGCAATGTTGGAAAGCCTTGGACACAGAGCAAGAAAAGACAAGTGTTACCCCTCTGTGGTAAATCATGGGTGAGTGAAGGTGACATTGCGAATTCCTATTTTTGAGAAGTGTTTAGTGGGCCGTTGTCAGGCCAGGACAAAATGAGATTGCAGATAATCTTGACTTTATCCTACATCCATCACCAGCATCAGTGGTGGAATCTAAAATTTTTTACTACCGGTTCTGTGGGCATGGCTTGGCAGATGTGGCTTGGTGGTCATGTGACTGGGTGGGCGTGGCCAACTTGATTAGTCTCACCCTTAGGAAATTTCTCCTTAGTCCAACTCACAATAAAATAGCACAATAATACTGTTCCAGTATTTAGAATAGAATAGAATAACAGAGTTGGAAAGGACCTTGGAGGTCTTCTAGTCCACCCCCCTGCTTAGGCAGGAAACCCTACACCATTTCAGACAAATGGTTATCCAATCTCTTCTTAAAAACGTCCAGTGTTGGAGCATTTACAACTTCTGGAGGCAAGTTGTTCCACTGATTAACTGTTCTGTCGGGAAATTTCTCCTTAGTTCTAGGTTGCTTCTCTCCTTAATTAGTTTCCATCTGTTGCTTCTTATCCTGCCTTCAGGTGCTGAAATATTACAACAAAAGCGTAGTTCAGGGGCACTTTCCTATGGTAAATTCAGCATGAAAGGAGTGGTGAGCAACGTTTTGATTCCCCCAAATACTATGGAGATATCGCTGAAGAATCCATTTAAGCTCACACGTGTAATAGTCACTCTGTATCCCCAACAATCAGCTTTTCAGGAACATCTCCAATGTGACTGTTAGAAGAAAATTCTGCTAATATGATTGTAAGTAGAATTTCTTGGTTTCTTCCAGACCAGGTGAAAGGACACAGGACAACGGCATGAAGTGGAGGAAGAATTGTTTGACAGTGAAATGGCCGGTTTAGTAATGGAAGGTGGCCATACACTGAAAGAAAGGGTTAGTAATATTTATAAGAAAGTAGGGTCCTTTTTTTGAGAGTGTGTGAACACTGTTTGTCTAAGCTGAGTCTAGTAAGAAAGAAATGCAGTTTTCTCACCCTGTGAGATGAGATAATCTTCACCTCTTTGTGTGTCCTGATATTGATCTTGGGGGATGGGTCTAGGTCTGGGTAATCTTATTGTGTGTGTAAAGAATGTCCATATCTTGAAGGGACTTCTTATGGTTTTGATTCAGTTGCTGATATTTGCCAATTTCCTAGCAAGAGATGCATCTAGTCAGTTTCAGCCCATGAGTCAATAGAGGCGAAAAAGCTTAAGGAGTCTTTTGTTGGCATTCACTGATAGGTCAGGGATGGTCAGAGAGGGTGAATGGTATGGGTGGCAAGGGTGGCATGAGAGTTTTGTCTTCTCACATGTCTAAGATGAGAGAAGTTGCTGCTCCCTTTTCCAATATTGGAACATATATATCTAAATTCATTTCCAAAAGAAGACAAACAAAAGTAGAACAGATTAGAAAGTTGCAACATTTATTTGCTTTGACTTTTTTTTAAAGTACGGACTCAAAGCAACCTCTGGGGAGAAAAAAACCAACAACATTGAGAATGCATGGCACTGGCATTGTTCATTGATAACTGTGCACGTCTGTGATTTCATAACATCGTGTCTGGTTGTAATTGATCTGATTTAACTTCAGCTCAGATGTGGTTCTACAGGAAATCCACTGTATCCAGTTTTCCAGTAGAAGCTCTGATGTTCTTTGGAGCTTGGGGGCCGCTCATTTTTTCCATTGGCAGCAAAGCTTGTCTCATCTTGGGTCCTAGACTCTTAAGCGACTATAGCTTCATGCTAGCATTTTTCTGCTGTTTTAGTAAATTTAGCGGAAGAATAGTGGTATGGCATATTTATGGTTTTGCAGCTAACTCTGATTGCAAATGCTCAAATGCCAAACCAAACAGATCATACACAAAGAGAAAGATACTGTCTGGGTAACATTTTCTGATTTTGTCTTTTGATTTTTGAAATTGTTTGTGGTAAGAATGGCTATGGGTTAATTTCAAAGTCTTGGAAAGCAAAAATAGTGGTGATCCATATGCAGATAGAGTTGAATGGGAGAAAAGGAGTTTCAGGAAATGCCTACTACACATCTCCAAATACCACTCCATCAGTGAAATAACACTGACACATTGATAAAAGTCTATGGAGATTCTCAGTCATCCAAGTCATGGCTGACTAAGTCAGAGCTGAAGAAGCTTCTTGGATTAGAAGTGAAACGTCTTTGAACGAAAAAAAGCAAGAAAACCCAGTTGCCTTCTGAAAAAGCATATTTGGGACTGACACATTGATTTGGAAGAATAAAGGCATAGCTCCATGCTGGAGGTCCACCAGTTTATCAATGGACAGACTGAGATAGGGCAAAATTCAGAAACTGTGACCTAAGTGACACAACAATCCAATTGATGCCAAGGAAATGAGAGTTTTCCTATAGTATCTTTTCAGGGAGATAAATAAATAATAGCAAAGACATAGGATGGATTAGATAATATGGGGAATGAGGGACTGCATTGTTCTCTCCGCATTTTGTAGTTTTTTCTACTCAATATATATTTGCATTCTAACTGCCACTTCAAATGCCTCTATGGAGTCTCTGTGGGTTTGCAATGAACTGCATTTCTACTGTCACTTTATAGCATAGCAGAGACATAATGCTGTGGTTAAGGGGTCCCTCTATACCTGTAATGAAATGGTGTTATTCTCATGCTGTATCTTAGGCAACAGCATCCCAGTGCTAGTTTAGCACTTGTCATATCAGTATGATACCATGTTGACATTCCATTTCAATTCAGAAGAGCCCCAAACTATATATGAGCAAGGAATGCTTGTGGATTTGGGAATGGAACAAAATCTGAATGCATCTTGTCAAACATATTTTGTCCAAAACTGTGTGTAAAAGATGAATGAGTACTTTTTCCAAACAGACCACTCCTTGTTCTATTTAGCAACTTTGCTATGATAATGAAACATGCACACATGTATAGCTTCTAACATGCAGTTCCTCTTCCTATTTACCTCTTGTCCTTTTCCTGATAAAAGGAGCACAGAGGGGCCCTTGGTGCTCTCTGAGCTTGGTTGTATTTAGGCACAGAGTAGATAATTGATGGCCCACCTGGTATTCCCAACACCATGTAAAAGCCTCAGAGTCGGTCAAAATAATTCTACCAATTTTTGATGTTGACTCCCAAAATATGCTAGATCGGTGGTTCTCAACCTGTGGTCCACGGAGCCTTGGGGGGGGGGGTTGCGATGTCATCATAGGGGGTCCACAAAAGCTTTAAGAAATGTTATGATTTAAATCTTAAGTCTTGAGGATCCGTGGTCATGGTCAAAAAGTATTTAAAGGGGGGTTGGTGGTGAAAAAAATGTTGAGAATCACTGTACTAGATTATTTTCTCTTTCTTTCTTTCTTTCTTTCTTTTTCTTTCTTTCTTTCTTTCTTTTTTTAAAAAAAATTGTTTTCTTTCTTTCATTGTTTCATTCATCCATTCTTTTGCAAAAGTAGGAAAATATGTGATAACCCTCAAAGTATAAAAATTTAGGGCTGAGCATTCCATTCCAGTTCCTTCCAGAGATGTCATTACCTGGCCACCAAGTTTCCTACTTAGATTCAAGTGTGTAACATGACAGCATTATTTGCACTCATCTTTATGTCTGTTTGTTTAGTTTGGTTTTGGTTTTCAATTGTTTATTGCTGTTTGTTGCTGTTTTCGGAATGTGACCTCTTCCTTTTCTGCTGTCGTGTGATATTCCTCACCAGACCCATCAGACTGGGAGGGAAAAAACAGGGTTTAGAAGAACAGACATTACCCAGTTATCTACTTGTGGACTGAGTTTGGAACTATCAGAAGGACCTGTAAGATTGACTTTAGCTTTGAGAGCTGAATCTTCTTTTCATTAGTAAGTCCATTTTCTTTTGGGTTGTCTGAAGAAAACCTAGCTGGCACCAGTCAATTTTTCTTGTAAATGGATTGAAGTAAAATATTTGCTAAGTGTACCACATCTTCAGTAACTAAAAAGCATCATGAAACATCAGATGATCACATTTATTTATTTGCCAACTCTAAGTAATGAACTGCATGTGTTAGCTGCAGTTGGTCCATCATTGCTTGACCAAAACTTCACTCATAATTGTCTTGTTTGTTTACATATTCTGAAGCAGGTAGTACTTTAATTTGAGAAAACCTATCCAGGATTTTTTTTTTAATAACTAGCAAAACCAAAGGGAATACACTTTCTGTAACTTGAGACTTTCTTTTTCAACTTTTCAATGATAGAATATTCTTCTCAATATTTTTATATTTCAATTGGTTTGTTCTGTGAAAATCAGGAAAAACAGTAAGCTTGTCTTGAGCTGAATCTACAAAAGCAACTTTTTTTATTTCTTTATTCTTTGCTCTTTTTCTTTTCTTTTCTTTTTATGTTTGCATTCAATTTGTGCAGGAAATCTGTGACGGTTGTCCAACTCCCAGCTCTTTAACAAAAGCAGCGAAATTATTTTCAGCTGAAAAATTCATGTGTTGATACTTTTGTGAAAAAAATTGAAAGCACTGATCAGTGCTTGTCCTGAAAATCAATACTGACCTCATAAAGCTCTGAAGCATTTTATTTTTCATATCAAAGTTTGTTTGTTTGTTGTTTGTACCCAGGCCCAATACGGTAAGTGTTCAAGTTCTACTAAGAAATGAAATAGATCCAATAAGCTTGATTTCTGCTCATCATGCCACCTGAAGAGAACAGCAGGCTAGAGTCATATCTTTCCAAATAAGACAACAGATCCATCAGTTTCACTCCATGAATAAGAAGGAAACAAGAACAGATTTTAGGTCTTGTATTCATCAACCAAAGCCAAAAACAATAGAGGGGCTTAGGAATGAGATTGTCTCCAAAGATACCCTTAACCAAGGAATGTATTTTCGTTCTCAAAAGTGTGTTTTAATTGACATGGTTTATTCACACGTATAATACAGCATAAAATCAAATGATAAGTTAAATATAAATATTGAATGAAAACAAATCTAAAAGAAAAGTCATTTATAAAATTACAAATATCAATTCTGAGTAGAGAGAAACAATCCAGCCATATAAACAGAGCAATAACTCAGAGTTAAAAGAAAAAATTACTGAGATCAAATCTAAATCACATCCTTTTCAGTCTGAAATGCATAGCTAAATTCTTAGCTGTGTTAAAAGTAATGGATTTGTTGGCCCCTTGTGGTAAAAATGTTACATTAAAACTGGATGGTCTAGGTTTTTTTACCTAAGATTTCTTTTTTTTCCCCTTACCAAATAGTGGATGTGGGAAACTATTTTATAAATTATTAATTAAAAGTCAGAAAGCTTTGTTGATCCACTGGAAAACAGCTAGCATTTGAGTCAAGTTTACTTCATGTTCATCACTCATCTATAGGAATTTATCTGTTTCTTAGCTATGCCGTGTAGGATTATAGTAAGGAGAATCTTTCCTTCGTATGGAAAGCAATTTTATTTTTTTGTTTAATCGATGAGCCAACAATAAATAAATTTACAATTTGGTAGATTCATTATGCAGTAAGATAATGTTGTTAAAAGGTTAGCAGCAGGTGGTTATTTTTTTAATTAGAGCCCAAGTTCTTCATCTGACCCTCAAAATAGTTGAATAAAACTGCTACCCAAGGGAATTACTTATAATTAGGCTTTCAAGCCCACTAATTTCAAATGTCAAAAACAATTCCTCCTCCCCTTTAGAGTCATATCCTTCCCACAGCAAGATGTGCGCATATCTTGAATAGGTTGTCCCAAATCTATTCCTAGATCCAAGTCAGGATTTTAGAATGGATTGAGGCTAAGCGCAAAGAGTCCTTCTCAGAATATACACTAGATCTGCAAACAAGAGACCCAGCTAGAAGATGCAACCTGCTCTAAAATCTAATGGGATAAAGCTATGACTACTAGTGTTTCTAAAAAAATGTGTTGTCTCTGCACACTTTTGATACTCATAAAATACAATATCACAACTCTTGATCCTGGATGACTCTGACAGGTGTGATTGATTGAGGCTTTATAGTTTTGTTTGCACTATCCAAATTACCTATTGCTAACTTAACTATGATTAACTCATGAAAAATAAACTCAATTTCCAGGGTCCACACAATGTTCACCCACGCAATGTTCTGAACCATAAATTGACTACATGGGTTGGTCTTACCAAACCCATCAGGTTCTTTTAAGACTCAATATATCAGGGTAAAGTAGCTCACCTCAGGCTACAGATGGTGACTTTGATGGATCAAAGTATGGGCTATCTGTTAAGCTACCCTACTATTGTTGAATGCGGTGGAGAAACAGATTTCTGTAAGAACATTGTATAAAGCATTTGGCCATATGCATCTGTACAGATGGAGAACTGAAGCAGATGGTCCCTTTTCATTCTTAATATGTGATGACCCTCTTGTTTCATGAACTGTACGTAGCACAAAAATATGCACATAGAACTGTATTCAGTGCAAAATCTAACCTGGGCCAGTTCCTTTGGCAATAAGAACATGATAACCTCTTTCATAAATGGTTATTACAAATGGTACTTAATTTTACGATAGGTAGGGAAATAACAGTGTTTTGAAATGTCTCCAAGAGTGAAAATCATTTTGCGTTCTCATTATATTTCTCAAACTACAATATTAAAGAGACATTGGCTGGGTAATTTTAATCATCCATCAAGCATGAAAGTGGATATTATCCACTTCATAATGATTTGTGATGGTTCTGAATCAACCAATATACCAAGAACATGCAAATCAGATGAGCCATAGATCAGGGTTTGGGGATCTGTAATCAGAGCAAAAAAGGGAAAAAATAATCAGTGAATGAAAAATAAACAATATGAGAGCTATATCGAATGCACACTGTCTTAAATATGAATCTCAAAGAACTATAGCAATGGTCTCGCTACCTAGTTCAGGTTTCATTCATTTTATAGTGGCTTCAAGGTCCAATAACTTGTGTCTATTTTGATACTAGTGCTGAAAATAGATAATATTGTTCTGATGAAGTATTGATGAAGGAGATGCGTGAAATATAGTAAGCAGTACAACAGTTTTAAAATACAGTAATTTTAAAAAATACCCTTCCCTAGTAAAACCCAGGGGAAAATAGAAACTCATACCCCAATAGATTTCACCACTGACAACACCCCAATACCCCAAATATCTGCTTGCCACAAATCTGAATCATGGACATTTTTATTCAGCCCTGAACTACCTCAAGAGTGAGGTGGCTGTATGTGTACCACCTGTATGTTCCTCAAATACCCTTTTTGCTTCCTCTCTACCGCCCTGCTGCCAATTTTGCCTCTAAAACTCAACTCACATGATGAGATTGCTGATGTAATAGAATTAAGGAAAGGTACCAATTTTGCACCCACCAGTACTCAGTGGCATCTTTGCAGTGGTTACTGGGCTCACTTTCCCTTGATCTGAGTAGCATGCCATCTAGCTGGCCACTGGAGGAACACTAAAAAAACCCATCCAACTATCAATGGGCCCCCTGTCCTAAATTTTCCTTCTCCCTATTTGCATTTCACTGTGAGGAAAACAAATGAAGCAAACAAAGCATGGCCACCATGCACAGCTACCAGAACATTCTAGCAGTAAGCAGAACTAGAAATGAGCAATCAAGGAAGCTCTGGGTTTGGTGGGTACAATTTCTTAGGTAACG